>DVPD01000152.1:0-13678 GCA_018237605.1 Apyrrothrix (Melanopyge) sp. n. Burns01
ATATTTCTCCACTATTTAATGGATGTTATCATACATATAAACCTTCCTCTTGAATCACTCTATCTATTAAATAAAACTGCATCAAAATGCGTTGCGTAGTTTTACAGATTTAAGTATACAAATGGACATAGGGACAGAGAAAGCGACTTGGTTTTTCACTATGTAATGATGTTATATATTTTTGGTGTTCAGCAAACAATTAGAGACTATTTAAAAAAATAAAGCTTTTTTTAAAAAAAAAAAACAGGAACTCAACCCCTTTTTCCGTAAGTTAATTGTAGAAATGAAGGAATTTGAAAGCTATGCACACAACGCTTTCATCCAGTACAAAAATAAATGAATTTGTCTGTATTTTTCACAGCTCTAGAATTATGTGCTAATAACATTTTCATACATTTCGGTGACCACATAGCTCTTGAATATTACAGCTTCATACACTAGCTATCTTCATTAATATTCGTATTTCAAGAGACTTTGTAAGGGAAAGACATGTGAAAGGAACTATAATAGGTTCATTTATGTAATAAAGTAAACAATTAAATTTTGTTACATAACAATTGTTGACTGCCTCGTTGGTTCGTGTTGGTTGCAAGCGCGACTGCCAATCACGAGGTCCAGGGTTCAAATCCCGGGTTGGGTGCTATTAGATTTTTGGTCATTTATGTTTTCTAATAATGGCTCGGAGTCTGGATTTGTACCCGATGTATGGCAATAGACTCACCACCTATTCCATAATGATACGTAAACGTAACTGGTGAAACATGGGAGTGCACTATACTCCTCTGGATACCCCTTCGGGATTACAGGCGTGATGTTACGTTTTCGTTGTTACATAACACCTTCAATACCTTAATCCACTCATGTCTTTAAATTTTTTCTTAGCTAAGTGCTGCTACGCGACAGGTCGCTTTTATATGTAATTTTTAATATAATATAATTTGTATGCATACTTTTAATGTTTCAAAATTTTCTTCCGGTTATTTATATGTTATACATTACAGCGCCATCTGTTTGTACGAAAAGTTACTTCACGTATGATATAAGTTGGTAGAAACGATTCGATTTCAAAGTTGTTTCGTTGATATGCTGTAAGAGGGCAGTGAAAAAACGGAAGCGCCACAGCCTCTGAAAAGCGCCCAAGTCCAAAAATATGTCAGTTTTCTTATTATATTCAACTAATACTCCATCTTATCCACAGAACGTAGCGTAATACAAAATTCCTGTGTAGAATTTTTTTTTATATTATCCAGGTTCTTTTTTATATAAGTGTAACGACACCTATGGGTCGCTTCCGTAAAAATTTTTAGAGCTCGAAGTATGGTTGTAACGCAAAAAACTAATTAAAAACGTAAGATCACGCCTGTAATCCCTGAAGAGCTAGTCAGAGGAGTGTAGTACACGCCCACGTTTCATCAGTTACGTTTAAGTTCCATAGGTGGTGAATCTATTGCCATATACCAGTCACAAAGCCAAACTCCGAGCCACTACTAGAAAATCAAATTTTTTGGAAAATCTAATCTAGTACTCGACCATTTAATCGAAATCGAATAGTATCCGACCGGGATTTGAACTCAGGACCTCTAGATCGGCAGTCGCACTTGCAAACACTCGACCAACGAGGCAGTAAATTCTTTTTACGAAATCAGGTCATATCCATATTAAAAGAATTATATCTATCATTAGCATCGAGGCAGCTAGTATTATGGTAACTAGACATTCGATAAACTAAATGTATGTACATATAGATATATACTTTTTTGCAATGCCATCCGGTCTGTGTAAATGAGGACACATGTTACGGCAACACTGTCAAAGAGAACGGTGGTGCCATCTATTCAAATGCAACGTAGTTACTATCTATTCAAATCCGACATGACTGCCATCTAGGCGATAGTGCTACCACCTGCAGTGGCGGTAATGTGTCCACAACAAGGGATACTCGAGTGGGGATGTTAACTCGTCAAAAACCAAGCGTTACGTGATATAAGCATTGTTGAGGTTTCTATTGTTGTTCTGTTATCATAACCTAACCCTAAGCGGGAATTACTGGTTATACTAAACTTTTGTTATCTTGAATATTCATTAAAATTATTTAGCGCTTCTTATTAATTAGTGGATGTAGTAAAGTTTGAGAGTTCGAATATGCGTTTTAATTTCAATAAAAACACGATGTACTTGTTGTGATAACTAGGAATCTGCTCATCTACTACCTCCATAGTTTCTATTATTATTGCTTGTGGGTATTTAGCATTTTTTTCAAAATCAAGGTTTAACTAGACTATTTGCTTCCTACACCTATTTCATCGTTATATCTATTGAATATGCATTGCGTTTCGTCTTATTAATGGTGTGACCTCTATAAATTGCCATATACGATAGTTTCTACCATAATTGGATTTGTAGTGATTCTCAGTGAGTCCGACATCATCATCATCACCAGGCTGTCTCAGTCAATGCTAGACATAGGCCTTCCTTGAGAGGTTTTTGCCCATAATCCCCATGCTGGGCATGTGGGGATGAGTTCGACAGTGAACATTCATCAAAGTAATTTTATTTTGTTTTTTCATTTTCTGCACTATTATATATGAATGTATGAACTTACATAAAAGTGTATCGTCACTCGTGTTTAAATTACTTGTAATACATGGTCAACATTTTTATTGTTCGATGTACGCAGACTCAGACTGAGAAGGTTGGGAGATTTCATACACTTTAAAGAAGATAACATCACGCCTGTAATCCACGAAGAGGTAAGCAGAAGAGTGTAGTACACACCCATGTTTCGACAGGAAAGTTTACGGCCCAATATGGAATAGGTGGTGAGTCTATTGCTATACTCCGGGTACTAATCCAGACTCCGAGCTATTAGTAGAAATACTAATTTTGGATAAATCCAATAGTACTCGATCCGGGATGTGAACCCAGGACCTCTCGATCGACAGTCGCGTTTGCAACCAACACGAACAACGAGGTAGTCTTTAAAGAAAATTGTAGAAAATTGGGATGTGCAGGTTTCCTGTCGGTGAATTCCTTTACAGCTTCAAGTGACGCTTAATCTTGAATTCATATTCACTTAACATTAATTAAGAATTTGTGTGATTCAGGTCTCTTATCAAATTAAACGACAATATGATACGTTTAACATAATTTATTAGCAAAAAAAGAACATTGATTGTTACATAATAAAAAAAACACGGCAGAATTGTTTAAGCTTACACACCCGTCAATGCTGTTTGAAATTACACCTTGTAAGACTTACAGAGGTTTACAAAAGTTCTCGTTCTTGATTTTATAGCAAAATTTGAATACAAAAAAAAATAAAATACACTGTACTTTATTACACTGCTTGCTAACATTCATAACACAATGTCAAAAAGCTTTATCAAAATAATTACAACATTTTTCATTCCCATAGAGAGGTCGCATTATGTAAAGCAGTGTTTTGGTTACGATCTGAGACACTGAGAGACTCGTGCCCGAATTTGGGACTTAATTGATACAATTTATATAAACAGAAAGGCTGTTTATATAATTACTCCGTTAAAGTCCATTGACATGGTACGAGCTACGAAAAGATTATACTTATTAAGAGTTAATCATAAACAAATCCTATGGAAGGCGTCTGTTTGTCACCAAGTAGAAAAATAGGGCGTCTTAAAAGAAATGGGGAGCGCTAGGGGTGGAGAACGGGGGTGCACTCGCGTAATAACAGCACTGAACTGACTACGCAGTGAACATGATCTTTGCAAATCGATAATACTTTAAAACTTTTCCTTTCATGTAGAGACGATAATACAGAAGTAAATAAAACATGGTAAACACCCCCACCCCCTATCAAAATACTCCCAAGTCGAGACCGACCGTATAAGACACCCTAAAAGCAATTTACATGCGGTGTCAGTAAGACATCTATACTCAGCGACAGACGAATACAAATGTTTTATTGCGGTCATTGTTTCAAATCCAAAAAATGTATGCAGACATCTATACATCGCAAAATGTCTCTCGTAATGACACTACCTGTTCAAAGGTGATTTGAATGTCAAAATTTTCACGTTCCTAATTAATACATATAATATACGCATACATAAAGAATCAGTATATAATTACCACTTAGAAAACACTTTGGTTACATTTAGTGTTAATAATATAAATATAGTATGAGAACATGTATACATTCTACAATTCCTTATGAATGTAGGGATTGAGATATATAATAACATTTAGTACACAATAGACGCGAAGTACATTACATGCAACGTATATTGTTAATAAAGACATCAATATTAAACGTTAAATACGCAATTAACGCTAATTAGTGTAAAAGAGTAAATAATTTTCATACTACACCCATATCATATGAATATGTAATATCAACACCAAAATACATAGAAAGGAAATAGTTTCACTTCCATAGATACAAAGTAGGTAATTCTTCGAACTACATCTACTACCACTAAAAGATACCACGAGGATGTACGAATATCCACAATAGTATCACTACTTTATGAGTATTCATTTTCTTTTACCATAATATACATACAAAATGAATAATATAGCACATTCGAAATAATTTTATACGCAGGGCGTATATACATATATCGCTATGAAAATAGATTATAATAACATCTAAGGCGTTGCGCAAACGTAGACACCGTTTTTTAACCGGCACGGGATACGGTCATATGAAAAAGTATATACGATGTCCGATTGTGTCAGCTGGATACATTCGGCGACAGCTCGCTAACGGACACTTGAATTAGGTTTAGTATATCAGCCAGTATCGCAGTTGACGTCGATTGAGTAACAAATATTTTGTTTGTTGTAACGATACCCGTTGACGAAGACTTCGTCGCCGTTCCAATCGCAAGAAAATCAACCACGTTAGCACTCAATGCCAACGGTTTCATCCGTTTTGGGTACTGCAAGCAAGACTGGACACTGATATTGGTGACCGGTGTCCCGTGTACGACACAAGTGTGTGTGTGTGTTATGTTAGTGTCTTATTGCTTGCGAGGGCACTTTGGTTAGCAACCGGTGTACGTTGTGGAGATTCATCTGAAGACAATCGTTGCTGCGTTGGCAAGTGTAGTGGTGATTTCATATGACGTGAATGTAAAATTTTCACACCTAACTACCGGTTGCTTGTACCCAACACAAGACAGAAGCATCTACATTCGGACAGCGCCTAAGCGACTCTTAACCGTATGGTTTTCTTTAAAGATCGCCATATAATGCAACTAATTATAATTTATACATTGATATATAATTCCTTACAATGTCGATTTCATTGATATAATTTATATAAGCAGAAAGACAGTCTATATAATTACTTCGTTAAAGTCCATTGAGATGGTACGAAAAGATTATGCTTATTAACAGTGAATCATAAACGAATCCTATGGGAGACATCTGTTTGTCGCGAAGATTAGAAAGATAAGGCGTCTTAAAAGAAATGGGTAGTGCTAGGGGTGGAGAACGGGGGTGCACTGACATAATAATAGTACTGAACTTACATAATAATAGTATTGAACTGAACTGACCGCGAAGTGAACACGATCTTCGCTAGTATATAATATGTTAAGACTTTTGCGTTAATGTAGAGGTGATAATACAGAAGTAAATAAAACTTGTGAAACACCACAACCCCTATTACAATACTCCCAAGTCGAGACCGACCATTTATAAGACGCCTTTAAAGCAATTTACATGCGGTATCAAAATAATATCTATACTCAGCGACAAACGAATATTTCGCTACGTTCATTGTTTCAAATACAAAAAATCTATAACGACATCTATACTCCGCAACATGTCTCTTGTCATGACACTACCTGTCCACAAATGATTTAAAAAGAAAAGAAACATTTGAATATTGGACATATTCACATGTTTCCAATTAAAGCATATAAGATACGCGATGTACATTTAATACACATAGCTTATCGTTTACATAAAGAATATTATATTCACACTTAGAAAACACTTCGATTACAGTTACTATTAACATTACAAAAAGATGGTATGTGTAAATATATATATATTCTACAATTCCTTAGAGTGTACGCATTGCGAAATATCTTAATCCCATTTTTATACATATACAATAATAATTAATACACTATATACGCCAAGTACATTAGATGCAAGGTATATTGTTAAAAAACGATTTAAAATGCTTAAACTATTCTGTCCTAATGTTACACCGACTTTACTTTTTACACGTGAACATGTTACATGTAACGAACTACAACATGTAACCTTATGTGTTACAAGGAATGTTACAGAGCACTTTTAGGTACTTAATCTCATCATAGTACAATTACAGATAAATATAAATCGATAAAAACTATTTTATTTACACCCATTACATCCTGATTTTTCATATCGTATATTATTGACTTACATTATGTAACCTACGGAGTTATTGTGCTTGAAACGCTTTTATTAATAAAAAAGAGGTTATTATTCTATATTCGACACATGTATGTATGTAATATTATTAAACTTGCAATATTTTTCACATTATAATTGTTTGTTTGTGCACGCATTTCTGCGTTGATCTGATCACTCACCTTAGGGAACAGTGCAAGTTTCAACAAAATTGATACAGTATTTTTGAAGATTTGCATTAATACGTGTAATTGAGACGGTCTGGTTTATTGATTCGAGCTACGAGTATCAAGTGTGGCGTGTCGTACCATACCGTCGTTATATATCGTAAAAAATATTATTTATTTATAATGATAACCTCCTTTAAAAAAAAGTTATTGTTAAATCTCACAAAAATACTTTACTTAGCTCTGTCTAAAAATATATACCTAAATGATTATAACGAAATCTTAAAATATTTACAACAAAATAAATATTTTTTTTTTACATTATGAAAAGCGAATTAAGTCGACTTATGAAATATTACTATTGTAAATACAAAAATCAAAAATACAAACGAAACAAATCAGGGGCCTATATTTTTTCTTGAGATCGGTGCCACCGCTAAAGAGAAGTAAAAATATTCTGTTTTTAAAAATTGTTTGAACAACCAGTAACGCCCCGTAGGCGCACGCTGTATGATTCATAATGATAATAATTTTGTGTACTTCACAGTAATCACTATGGTGACAGAAGGTACCGTATTAAACCAAGCCAAGGAGAAATTTCCCTAAACGAACAACCAAAACGTATGTTACGTGTAAATGAATAATTAAGTTGTCGCGCAGAATGTCGTTTAACTCCGTTTGCGGACCAAGTCACTATCAGCATATTGCATTCTACTGCTGGATATAGCACTGCCCTGAGAGAGTGCGCTCATAATCCCAACGCAGGGCATGCGGTTTTGGATATCGCAGAGTACAGCTTCTCGCACCGCCTTCGCTGCTGCCTAGGGGCGACCAGGGCATTTAGCTGTGCCTAGACAGACCGTGCCATACCACGATCCGCCAGCGCCGGGTTTAGGCGCCTCTTACGACACCTTGTGTCCCGACACGGGGTCGAGGAATGTATTCTTACTTCGCCCCAACACGGACGAGCGTACCATACATCGTTTATTTTGACCTCAAAAAATATAGGATCCTAATTTGTTTCGTACTTTCATTTGCTATCGTTTTGTTGATGAATTTCGTGTATACATAAAAATATTATTTCATAATTTAGAATTTCTCTTTTAAGCCGACTTATTACTATTTTTAATTACTTCTTACTATTATTAACAATATAGTTCTGTATCTGTTAATAAATAATTTAGAATCTTGTCACTTATCAAGAGTAAAAGACCATAATGACCAAAATAAGATAAGAAAATACCCTATTTGAATAAAATCTGAAGAAAGGTGAATCAGGCAATTTCGTGCGACGAGGTAATGTAATGCCCTGTCGAAGAAAACATTCAGTAACAATTTTTCTCCATAAGAATCTGTATACTACCAATTGCTTCGTCAAGCCTTGCTACTTGTAATACACTAGACAAAGTGTCCAAGTTGAAAGAGACGACTGTCACATCAAACCTAAAACCAAATATATCCCAGAATAGACTGATGACGTGAATCGTAGAACTCTCCATGCCTTTTTCTGCGAATAGTCCATTGAGATAGTTTCAACGACATCGTCCGATTTAGAGTTGATGTCTTAAAGAAGACTAGGAGGTACGTGCTTGTGAATGAGTGAAAAAATTTGGCGTCACAGGAGTGGGGAACATCATCGCAATAATGCGACAATGTATTTTATTTAACCGCCGAATGGACAAGATCTTTGTTGGTCTGTAACATAAGATATTAATTCTTTGACGACCACGTGGAGATGATAACAAAGACAAGGAAGCACAGAAAAAGTTGCTCTGACGACTGTTATAATAGACTTCAATCGAGATCGCCCTTCCGAAAACGACCCAAACACAAGTTTTCTTACAGAATGAGAAATAACATGCCCACGTACTAAGGATTACATGTGGTTATATCTAAAGCTTACAAATTCTAAGATACTATGAGCATGTCCATACATTTTGTAGTGTAACTCATAGTATCGCTACATGATTGTGCCTGTCTTCAAAGTCAAATTATCGTTATGTATATGTACAATAAAAATATAATATACGCCAAATACCTTTATCGAATACATTGTTCATAATTTACATTGCTTTCATACAAATTTTTCATTGTTTAATATGTACATTATATTTGTATAATAATTATACGATTATATAAGATATCACGTAAAACAGCTTAACCTGATTAATTCTAATTTCATGATGACCTTGGTTTCAACAACCGTATGTACATGTCATCGTATTTCTTAAACCATTGACGACTTGATTGACTAGATCATTGCACGTGATGTGTAACCTTTATATACACAGAATGTTACATTTTACTATGACTAACTTTCTTATTATGTACTATGTATATGTATAAGACTACACTAAATAGTTCATAAGAGTATTATTTATATCGCTTAAATTCTAATTTACTTATTTATATAATTAAATACGAGGTAATTATCGTTTTTCTTCTACAGTTAAAATTTTATCATTCACTTACAAACTATTTGGAAGTTGTCGTATTTAAACAAGAAAATATACATGTGTATGTACATTATTTCTATGTACAGTTTATGTGAAAAAAGTAGCAAACGAGCAAACGGCGTCCACATGTGGCCACTGCTGCCTCGGACATCTGCGACGGGCCTTGAAACAGGACTACATGAAAACGTGACATTATATCAGTAAAAGCCATTCGAGCCGATTAGCTATTTATATATAAGATAATTATTTAGTATTATTTCGTAAAAGTACTGCAGAAACAGTATTGTTAGTAACCGTAGTCCAGTTAGATATATTTGAAAATTTCAAATTTGAATTTCGTCACAGACGCCTTACTACTTTTGAGGACTGAGATGGTCGCCTCTAAAACCAGCATGCCGGCAACCACACCCTTCACACCGGACCACAATTGTTTCAACAACAACTGACTCACGGCGGAAATAGGTGTAGCGGTGGTACTTCCCCGGGCGAACTCTATTCATGTTCTACCACCTACAACCTACATGTATGTTGAACATAACATAGGAAAATACGTTTAACATATATACATACTGTTCATTATTTACAAAAAATTAAAACTTATAAGAGAACGAAAAACAGTTGAAAAGGCTCCTCTCTTCTCAGGATGCACCTGTGAGTACTGAAGGTTGACAGTTGGTTATCCATGATTCTCTCTGTTCCTTCTGCAAGACTAAACTTCTCTAGCGCTTGCACTTCCTGTCCACTCGCATAACCAGATATTTTCCAACTTTTACGGTAACTTCCGTCATAATCATGAGCAGCATAGGTTCATACCGTTCATATGTAAACCCCCAATGTGTAACCTTTTTCGTTTTGGTCGTGTCCAAGAGTTTCATTGTATGTCTCACTCTTCGTAGAACCTCCCCATTTGTTACCATCTGTCTCACTCAATGACTAACTTACTCATATGAGTTCACATCTGAAACACTTTTATATGTTTCCCAAGATTTACAGTCAGAAATCAAGCCTTGCAATTGTTTTAATAACCGAGAATATTTAGCGCGACAGGTACATGTACGTAACGAGAAGGTAAGCTAATAACTAGCAAGAACTCCTCCAGTCCTATAATTGAAAATACTCCAAATAATGTCTCCAATTTACATCCAGATATTTAGGTATATTTATTTACTCACTCGTTACAAAATTGTGACAAAATGACAGTATCATATGAGGAGCATAATTTGGGTTAAAAAATCATTTATGAATTTATTTTGAGTATGTTCGTTCAACACCAAGAACTCTCAATGCACTTGTTTTCGTGGTTAACTCTAGCCTACATTTCAGCCTTTTTAAATTAAACTTAGCATTTTAAATTTACCGTCTGCATATCTGAGATTATTAATCAAGCGTCTGTTAATGTTTGCGTTACAATCGATCCCTTCCATTGTCTCGATGATAATGACCACCTAAAAAAGATCGAATGGTATCCTCGTTTTTGTATGAACCACTGTGATTTCGAGATTTTGATGATTTCTGCACAGATTCCTTACGATGTAACATTGGTACATAGATTATGAGACAGTTAAAAATAGAACAAAAAAAATAACTTAACCTACATAATATTAAAATGTGTGACGACTCCGGTTTAATCAACCGTATATACATGTCGTCACTTTCCTTAACAATATAACTGCTTCTTTGACTAGATTATTGCGCTTGTTGTAACCCATTATAATACACTTAAAGTCACTTCGCTCTATAACTTAAAATAATATGTTAATACTATTAATATAATATTTGTTAATATTAATGTTAATATTAATATAATATTTGTAACACTATAGCTAACAGATACGAGCTAGGTTACATTCATATTTACACTACTGTAACGTTGATAGTTTTTATTGTTAACAATACACTTTCAATTAATATACAAATTATTTGACACGTCGTAGTGACGAAAATAAAATATTTAAAAAAAAACCCACAAAAAAAAACACACCACAACAGTACTTAAATGCAATATATAAGCAGTTTCATGCATCCAATCGCGACAAGGCAACGCTACAATCCAAACAAACAATCCAGGTAATGAAGAAATCATATCAATATAATAAGGTTCTTTGTATCCGACTTCGAAGGCACATCTAATATAGCTTATTTACATAAGCCTAAACTTACGCTCTAACATTCGTATTTATACGTTGTTCTAAAGTTATTTGAAAAATTCAGCATTTCCACCTAAGCGCTTGACTACCTCACTTTCATCTATCCCCAATATACACGCCTTTATATTCCTTAACTCTATGAATAGTTGTATGTTTCATGATCATTTCACCAGTCGTAATACAATATTTACATCTCACAAAATCCAAGTTTAGCTTAGCAAATAATAGAATGTGTACAAGACTTAAATAATTCTCGACGTTAAAAATTATAATGAAATTATTTGTATTCGTCATTTAATAGAGATAAATATGTTTATTAATTATTGTTAAAAATATAACTTTCTATTCATGTACAAACTACTTAAACTTTGTAATTTTCCAAAAACAAAGTATCTATGAGTATACCCGGCCATACACGATGTAATATTTCTCATAGTATCACTACATGTTTGTTCCGCGTTCAAAGTTATATTGTACAATTACAATCGAAATATAATTTAAGTCAAACACATTTATCACACGTATATATATTTTTTACATTACTTAACCGCTGGCTTACAATAAAGCTGTACCTACACCAATTGTAAGAAAATAAATAACATGCCGTAAAACAGCTTAACCTGATTAATTCTAAGTTCCTGACGACCCCGGTTTGAACAACCGTATGTACACATCGTCATATGCCTTACTCTATTACTATTTGTTTGATAACATGTCTGCGCGTGTTTCAATCTTTATATATACAGGATTTATATTTTATTACGACTTATATTAACACAATAACCAATAACTTAATACATTTATAATATAATACGAGGTAATTATATTTTTTTTATTGTGAGCTACTTTATAATTAAAATAATATTTTGTACAGTTAAAATACGAAAATTACTTTTAACACGTATAGCTAAATTACTCAAATTAAATGTAGATACATTAATTGTAATAAATTTGTACGAATTACGAGAAGCGCTTAAACTAATTCATTGCACATTTTATTCGATTACTACATTAAGTACCCGAATTGTACATTACCATCATCGTACATCTTACCCCTACGTCTTCTTGGCGTGATGCTTCCGGAACTTGCCATCTTAATATATTACATATTGTTATACTTATTACATAGGAAAACCTGGCAATAATAGTTAAGGGTTTATAATAAAAATATATTTATGTACATTCCTATATGCACTACTTTATTTATATTATTATTAATAAATACAATGGAGGCAATTACAATTTTTTACTACAAAATGACCCATCCCCTCACAGTCTATTATCTGTAATGACACATCCTATTGATGAAAAAAATAGCCTACTCGTGAACTTGGCCTTCATATACAGAATGCGTATCGATGTCAGATAGCAACTTTTCCGGTCCGCAAGTGCACGTATATACCAAAACATATGAATGTATACAAATGAGAAACATAGACAGTAACTACAGTCTATCCCCTTAAAAATCACAAGCATGTTCCTAAAGTATTACTATACTATATTATACACCTTGTGCGTGCACCATTATAAATACTTTATCATTAAATAGGGAAGTACGGAGATTAGGTAATGCATACATACATCTATAAGTTCATCTTAAATATTAAATTGTACTTCCACAGTTCATCAATAGCATGCTAATGAAAATCAAAGTAATGCAGTTTATTAGAGTTGTGTAAATATTTGTCGGTTCTTACTTTAGATAGCCACAAACAAAACCTTCATCGATTAATCCCAAGCCATTAACAATCCACGACAGTGATACTTAATAAACTTTTAATGACTGTTACAGTTAAATTTGAGTACCGAGATGATGTCGATCCGTTTGCACTATACTATTTATTATAAATAATCCATCGAATTCCGCAAGTCTTTGTTTAAAGACGGAGCGCAGAACACGTTGATGAGGTACGGAAGATCCTTGGAAGCTTTACATGTCCGACCTGATGTTAGGTACTGATGTTAGGACCTGATGTTAGGTATCCGACTCAGATGTAAACAAAACTTGAAAGGTCTTTGCGATATAGGTAGATAGGTATGGTTATTATTCTACTGGCATGTATACATTTATAGATCGGAGTTACTGTGGTAACGGGGTGTAAATAATAATCGCAAGGGATATTCATGTTCTGTTTACTAGTGTTACCTGCTGTAATAGTTATAATAAATTAAAAACCGTTAACAGGAATTATACACAGCAAGTTCAATTTCTAAAAAACAAATATACTCTATAGGTAACAGTAATGGATTTTCAAACGAATCAAGTGACAGATATTTACACAAATCGTAGATGACCGCTTTGTAACATGGTGCGACGAATTATTAACTTTACTGGGTATGTTGCATGACTTAAAAGTTGTACAAATTATACGATAAGTAATAAATATCACAATAAAATATTCTAATCAACATCATATGCTGAGAAAGTTTCAGAAATCAGTTTGAATCAATCAAAAGTAAAACATGGAAAGTCGCTTATTACTAAGTAGAGTGACTAATCCGCCCATGTTGAACA
>DVPD01000153.1:0-13678 GCA_018237605.1 Apyrrothrix (Melanopyge) sp. n. Burns01
CCTTAACCCTCTCATGTGCCCGGTGTATGGCAATAGACTCACCACCTATTCCATATTGGGACGTAAACGTAACTGGTTAATCGTGGGAGTGTACTATACACTTATCTGCCTACCTCTTCGGGGAATACAGGCGTGATGTTACGTTATGTTATGTTTTTTACAACTTTTTCTATCATCATATGAAACGATACGTCCAACTTCAAGTGCAACTTGTTTTGCAAATTGAGACAATGCCGCTTTGCTTTCATGCTATATGCATCTGGGCGGTACTCCCGCATGCAAACAATAGGTGTAACCCACCGTACGTATCGTAGCCAATACGTGTTTCGCCCCAAACGGACCACAGTCTTGGTTAACCATGTTACTCCGATGCGTACTGATGCCACTATTACTGGTTCAGTTTGTCCGATTACATTCAATAGGCCAAATAGCTCCCTCCAAGCATCTGATAGAGTATCCGATATCTGATAGAGTATTATTGTGAATATGGACGTGTTCATGAAAGTCTACGGCGGTCAATCGTTTCAATCGGACCAAATAAAATAAAATAAACCGATTTATCATTTGGAATCGCTACACATTGGTAGAATTTAATTTTCTTTACTGAAACCATATAGACACCTTTACTTATAGTTTAATTAGAAATTTCTTTAAACTATTTTAATTTAGGACTACAGTGTTAATTGCTCATATTTCAACTTAGTCGAATGTTGTCAATATTATCATTGGTGAAGTTAAAGTTTTTTAAATATTGTCTTAAGTTTGTGAAATATCATAAATCATATTTAATTTGATGCCATTTATATCACTGCTATTATATGCGTTCATTAGTGTTATAGTGTACATATCACTACTTAGTAATAACATTCTTAACTGCCCTAATTTTAATGAAGTCCCTAATTTGGCTGTAATCTTTATGCATATTTATGCTTTGTATTCTTTATTTACACTTTAACACACAGATACAGTATGTTTGTGTGAGAAATGTAGAATCTAGAAATTCGTAAAATCGCATAAATGTGATATGTCCGCGAACAAGCATGGCTGCTATTAAATAAATAATCTAGAAACACTTGCGCAAACGTCAATCCCTGCGTTATTAGGAGAGACCTGGAGTGTGTTACATCTGACTGAGAGTATAAATAGGTGACATGAGAATTTGGAAGTAAATAAAAGTTACTTATTCTCAAGTACTGGCGCGCACCTCTCTACAAAATGTACGTTTTAAGATTAAATGTCGCTTGCTATAACGGTGAAGAAAAACATCGTGAGGAAACCCACACCACCTTAAAGTTCATAAAAAAAATGTTTTCTGAGGCCTGTGAGTCTGCCAACTAGCATTTGGCCACCGTGGCAGACTATGGCCTTAGCCCTCTCATTCTAAGGAGATCCGTGTTCAACAGTGGAACAATAAAAGGGTCGGGAAAAAAGTTATTTTTCGGAAATTTTCAAATTGTCCCTTACAAAGATCAAAGGTTAACTATTCTACAGAAAATCTTTATTCAAAATAGAAAGAGTCAGAAATGATCTATTAGGAACACTATGAAATGGTTAGTGCTCTTAGAAACTATTTGACCTAATGATCGCTCATCCTTTAATGCACTACTCGCTAACAATGAAGCTCTATCCATATAATATTCATAATCTATATAAATATGGTCTATAATCCACATAAACCCTGGTATCGTGACGTTGTTCCACGATCAAATTTATGCAGTGTTTTTCCCGCGCACTTGTAAAGTGCGGGATGAACTTTTGATCTAAGAATCTGAGTTATTCCCGGGGGCGCTATGGAAATATACTTATAAAGAAAATCTAGAAACGAGCAATTGTTTAAAATTGCCAAGACATTTGTTTCTCATTAGGCAAAGCAAATATCCATAGGCGACACTGACCACCTGTCACTAACTGGCCTTTTTTCCGTTTGCTAGTTTAAATTCATGAAAAAAAAACTTAATTGAGTTCATAAAAATAATTTTCGAGATGACATCCCTGTTACTTAAAGGAATAGCTGAAGGCAGATTGGCAATTATAAAAAAAGCGTGCCCGAAAACGTCCTTGATAAAAGGGGGACTAGAATGTTAGGAGTTAGGGTCGGTGTACGTACAGATTAGGGTTGGATTTATCAGACCTGCTAATGCCTTCAGTTTATTCGAGTTGACTTTAGAATGCTGATTGGTCGGGGTGCATCATCGATATTAATTAAATATACAACACATACATGTTCTCACACCAGGTCTCTTACGGGGTAGACAGAGAGCACGGAATGGCAAATACCTCTATCCTTAGAGACCTGCCGAGCTTTTTCAACATTCATCATGAATATATAATATTAATAAAAATACTTTTTGGCTTAGATTTTTCTTGTATCGCTATCGGTGTGACCTTAAAACTGTCTACAGTTTGTCCATTTGCAACTTTTTTTTGGTGAACATTGATACTAGTTGAACTGAAGATATTTTGCATTGATACTATAAGTCCATCTCATTTCCGCATTGAATAAAATTTAGTTTTTGTTTCTCAATCTTACGTGAAAATTATTCAATTATTCAAAGCATATCGTTTACCTTTTCTCTGTGATATAGCTCGGTAAGGGGTGGATTTACCAGAATATTGAAACTTGGAGCCCTGGCAGGCTTATGTGGATTCGGATTATGGAGGCTTTATATAATAATGACCTCAAATTTCATCCGATTTATCAGTTCATAAGGCATGACCAGAATTCGAAGTCCTTTCGAAATATTCTGTGAAGAATATTCGTCTACTATCTTTAAGTATTTGTAGTACAAGTGAATAAATATATGTCTGCCTGTAGTTCCATCTATAGTCATATCAGATACTATAAACGAATGTAACATACCAATGTATTTACCTTATTTTGTATTTACAAAAAATACCTCGGAAGTTTGACAATTTGATTATAAATGAACATGTGTATATTGACGAAATCCTACAGATAGAACTTGGCCGCGGCAAGCCGAGGACAGGACGCGATGGCGGTTGCTGGGTGACGCCTATGTCCAGAAGTAAACTGCGAGAGGCTGTTGATGAGAATGATGAACATATGTGACCCACGTATACCTACGAAGTATTTGTCTACATCCATAAATTTGACGCAATCCGTTTTCTTATTTTTGTCGTCAATACACGTGATTCTGAGATATTGACTCAATTTCGGCAAATTGTAATTTGATTTCGAATAACATGTATTATGAGAAAATTCACGACGATAAGAAAATTGCCTTCTTATTCAGAATTGAAGTTTGACGAGCGTGGGTTGTTACTCATATATAAATATCACGCAACCAGTTCTTGTATATTTTCAGATGTTATTAAAGTTATTACGCTCAGAGGATTATATATTTACTCTATATATTATTCTATTTAAGAAAAGATTTTACCCTGATTGTCTTGTTGTTCAAGTTAAAGTAAAATTGTTTCGTATTGTAAAAAAATCTAGATTTTTTGTGGCTCTAAATTTACGTAACGTCACGCCTGTAATCCACGAGGAGGTAGGCAGATAAGTGTAGTACACTCACACGTGGCTCGGAGTCTGCATTTGCGCCCAGTGAATGGCAATAGAAACACCACCTATACCACAGTGGGACGTAAACGTAACTGAAGCAATATGAAAATTTAATACACTCCTCTGCTTAGCTCTTCGCGGGTTACGGGCGTGATGTTAAGTTGATGACTTCTTTCTCATTTGAAAAAACGTGTGTCTCATAGCAAGATAATAAATAGCTCGTAAACGAAGCTTGTAAACGAAGCTTGTAAACGAAGCTTGTAAACGAATGACACACGTACTATCCCGATGGAAAACAACGAGTAATCGGAAGCTTTGCTAGAGTCATGTAGATTCCACTTAATCTGACCTTGTAAATAACTAAACCGAGGACAGGGCGCGATGGCTCACTTTGGGGGAAGCCTATATCCAGTAGTGGACTGAAATAGGCTGATGATGATAGTCATGATGATGAAATAACTAAGCTTCAGTATTCCATTGTTCGAGGAGAATCTTTGTAATTCGCTCTAACTATTTAATTTTAGTAATTGCATCATATTTAATTCTCAAAGACTTTCGAAACTTAAACGTCTGCGTATTTTATAAACTATTCATCTCATCGTCTCCCGTATACGATGAGCTAAATGCAGGAATTAAAAAGATATTTAATGCAAATGAAACTATTGAAAAAAAAATGTTGTGGAACGAACGAGCGAAAATTATTTTAAAGAAACGAGACTTTGTAACAGAAGTCACCGGTCAGTTGGAGAGAATAATGTTTAGAAAAAGGTCGATGAATGGATTTAATTTTATTTGAAGTACATATTTTGGTGGTAATTTGGAACCTACAAATAAATGATTTACCAAAACAATAACCACTCAATTCATTAACAAGTAAGATGTTGCTTTACCGTAATATCAAATATGGATCAAATCAAACGTATCTTAACATCAATTTAAATTAATGTAAAGTAAAAGTAAAATGGAATATTAATTTGTTAGCGCTTTACTATTTGGAATTGTAACACTTTCAACTTTTATACTATTCTTCATGATCATGGCATAGAGAGCTTTATTTTCAATGCGCTCTTCGTTATTCGTTTACAGTGCGACAAATACAGTCTTTGGTATACACAAGTTCTAGTACAACGCCTATTTCAGGACGTTGCAGCTTCCTACCAGACGAAATGAATATGTAACAATGTCGTCATATGAATCTAGTTTCTGAAAAGATTCAAGTATCTACCTAGTTACAAGTAGCTAACTGTGTACGCTCACCAAGAAATCCGTCTCTCGAAGCTCTCTCAAGCGAAAGTTTAAATGAAAATTACGTAATTTTCGTGTAAGTTGTAAATTGTGTTTTTGTGCAAAAAGATGACTTCTCAACTTCATCACGAGTTTAATTGTCTATTTTCTGCTTAAACCCGCCTTTTGAGTACTTATGTACATTATGAAATAAGATTTGCTGACATAAATTTATTAGCACATTTATTTTGATTTTTCCTGTATTAAAGTATGAGCAATATTTCTCTTCGGTTTGGCGAAGGGCTGACTTCAATCATGGATATCGTGCCAATCACTGGTTGTGTAATTTGATTTTTTTAGTTGAAATTTCTAGTAGTGGATCGGAATCTAGATTTGTGTTCGGTGTATGGCCATAGGCTCACCCCCTATTCCATGGTAGGGACGTAAACGTAACTGGTGAAACGTGTTAGTGTACCTGCCTGCATACCTCTGCCTACCCCTTCGGAGATTACAGACGTGATGTTTCGTTTTTTTTTAAAGTCCACAAAAAATCTCTATTCAACGGGAGCGCGAGTATTTCATGAATTAGGCTGAACCTAGTAAAAATTATATTTAAAAATAAATGTGTTAAACATAAAAATTTGATTCTATAGACACCCTCAAATTGCAAGGTTTAGTATGCCTAGTGTTCCTATTAACTTCTATAATATTAATTTAAGCTGTTTGGTCCCTGACCGCTTCGATATTTACTTGTAAGAAAAATTCCAACGTTATTTAAAGAAAACACAACCGCCTTGTTACAGCAGAGTCTTATCTATAATTATTGCGTATTGTAAGTATAACAGGAAAATGAAAATAATACCATCAAAAACAATGAATCACAAATATCCCCGCGGGACCGTTAACGGTGGTAACAGGATTTGGAACAATGGTCTGGATCCGTTGGAATATGGGATGCTTGAACGGAGTCATACAAAGCTTAGCGGGATCCTACAGAGCGAACGCAAGGAGTGTTTGGCCTCATTTTATCGCGTTTAGTCAACTATGAACATGTTATTCACGTATTTGCATAAAAACAAAGCATCCAACATATCTCCTGCAAACCTTTCAGGACTTCACGTTATCAATCATGTGCTTATTTTAATTGTGCTTATAATAATAAGATATCCAACTTCGACTTCCATTAACTTAGAAGAGGTGAAAGAGACCTGGCAGGACCGTAGCAGGGGACCATCCTTAATCCCTGCCTATCCTTTAGGGAAATGGGCGTGAAATTGTGAATGTACATATGTATTTATTTGTTTTCAGACATAGTTAGTATATAATATTATTTATGAAATTATACTCATAGCTTACAATTGTTCTTACTACCAATTTTCTAGAGAGTACTCGGTCACGCTGTTACCATAGTTAGACAGAAACATGATTTAACTGTTGATTCCTCCGCCAGAATATTTAATAATGCCCTTCAGTAGTCCGGTTTTGTGACCGGCTTAATCTAATGATAGCTATCGGCAGCCACTTATTTCACGTGACAGTCGAAATGTTTGTTCATAAAACGGCTACTTAGAAAGCGAATTGAGCATTTTTTTGTTACGCATTGTTTAATATCTTAAAGAAAAGGACTGTCATGCGCGTAAAGAGCATACTAATGTCAAGAGTGACATTATACTTTCACTATTGAAAAGGATCTGCTCTCAGAATGAGAATGAACACTTCCATAAAGAACTGGAAAGTAACACACGACACTAATGGTGACGATTGATAGTTTGCTTGCTTACATCAAACAATAGCGAAATCTCTCCAACTTCAATCCGTATTCGGGACAACCAGCACACGTAGTACAATCCCCATTTATCAGCCGCCGCGAAAATTATTCGGTGTATGAAAAAAGTTAAGGGAGACGTAATATTATCCGTTCCCACCATTTGCTCGTTCAACACGGTCTTGAGATTCACGTAGCTCTCAGCCGCTTGCGCTCTCGTTGGCGTGGAGCGAGAGACAAGAGAGCGATAAAGAAAAGTGTAATAAAGCATACACTAAAGATACCTTTACGCATAATTTAATTATAGGTGTAATTGTTCGTTTTTGTTATAAATTTTCTAAAAAATCTGTGTTAGTGCTTAATATAAAATGTAGCAGAAAAAATGTTGAAGTCACTCGGAACCGATAATCGTCTTCATCCCCTAGTGGATGTCTGTGGAGATCACTACCCAGAATAGGATATGCTGATTCGCGTGGCTTGATATCGAATGATTATGTATAGATGTGCTATTGTATCAAAACACGCCTCAACTTAGTGTATTTTCATGACGGTTTAGTGTGTCATCTTTATCAGTCAAAATCACAATTAACAAATCTTTTCATTGCTCCTTGTTTCATAATCATCATCATCCGCTTATCTGAGTCCACTGCTGGACATAGGCCTTCCCCAAGAACGCCATCGCACCGTGTCCTCGGCTTGCCGCATCCAGCTTCTGCCTGCAGCCCTTCGCAGATCGTTATCCCACCTGGCCGGAGGGCGTCCTACACTACAGAACCTCCTTGTAGGCTTCTTTGTAGGCTTGTTTGGATGCCAATTTTAATCATCTTTACTGGCTTGGTTAATATCGCACTACGCTTAACGTCTCCGGTGAGCCAGTTGTCTTAAGACATTTACATGTATTTTTTTGCATGCCTCTTTTGTCCCTAGCGGCTGATGCCTTGACGCGTCGTTTTTTATGAAAACTTCCTTTTGTTTCAGGTGAGAACCGTTACCCTTTTACAGGGGTATATTTCATAAGTAAAAACGCGCGCGCTGATCTAAGACATTTGTTTCAGCTCGATAGCGATGCGAATTGAGAAGCTAACGATTAAATAGCGTCAGGTTATTAAGTAGTGAATAGGGTGTTGACATTTGTTATCTCAACGGTTATCAAGTTAGGTTTGCGAAGTTTTTAACCCCTAACACAGGATCACTGCAACGCAAAATGTCTGTGATTCGCTAAGTGTTTTGAGGAGGAGTCCTGTAAATAAACCAATATTATTTAGCACAGTTGGGTAATTCGCGTAGCGTTATAAAAATCAACAAAGTAAGTTTGATTATTTTGGTGTTTGTATATATTTTTTCCAACAATTTTGTGACACTCGTAATTCAACATTGAATTCAAAAACATTAGATTTTTCTCGAAACTACTTTCGATTCCAGTTCTTCGTCTACGTTAGAACGCATAAGTGAGATTATGCATTCAGATGATATTGGCGTGTTTTGCGACTTGGGAAAGGCGAGAACATTTTTTTCACGAATGGCTCGACGCTGCTTTACCCCAGTTCTGATGCATAATCTTTTATTTAGATTTTAATCCTCATAACGGACACCACTGACGCAACGTATTTTCTTTATTAAATTTATTCTAACTATGAGTATATTTTCATTTTTGTTTAAAAAAAGAGAATAAAGTTTTGTGGTATAAATCTTTATTGTGATAATGCTCAGAGATAATGTGACTTGTTTTAGATAGTACAGAATAAAGATAGATATCTTTGGTTTCAGGTATTTAAATTTGATAGTTCGATGTTGTCCTGACTATCGCATTATTTCTTTAAAATACAGCCTAAAAACGTAATATAAACTCGCGTAATCCTCGTAAAGGTAGACATTACAGCCTAAGGCCAAATTATTGTTGTTATATAAGAAATTTGATTTACTTTGTTAGACAGTGTAAAAAGCGTGGCTTCCATTTTCTTACCCAGGCCATACGATATTTTCAATCCAATCGACGTATTTTGACACTTTCGTGTAAACACCGGGAGCCATTTTTCTACCGCAGTCTCTACCAAAAGACGTCACTCCTACAAGCGTATGTAGAGGAAACGTGTTAACACAATCCGGTCGTTCTTGCATAATTTGCAACGGCCCACCCGAGTCACCTTGGCACGTGTCCTTGCCTCCGTGCTCGTAATCACCGGCGCAAAGCTGATTATCAGTTATACCATGCACCAAAATCTTTCTCTTGATCATAAATTTGACCGATCTGTTGCACGCCGTGCTATCGACGATGTCCATATCAACTTTCATCAAGGTCTGGCTGCCCGTTGCCGCCCCTGACACGGTTGTGCCGAAACCGATAGCTGTTAATTTCACCTTGCCTATATAATCGTTCAGTGCCAAACAAGCGATACGTACGTCCCGACTCAGAATAAATTCTGCATCAGCTTCCATCAAGGCCAAATCGTGATATTTTGATGGCGGTTTCCATCCCGGATGGCTGATGATTCTAGCGATGTTTCTCTCTTGGGCTAATTCGTCTACTTCATCAAATTCGAATGTAGCCGTGCCCACTCTCAGCACACTCGCCGGTCCGCTGACCGGGTCTTCGGCACAATGAGCCGCTGTCAAAACCCAAGATTCACTTATTAAGGTGCCGCCGCATTTCCAAGCGGGCGATTCTTCTACGTTCTTTCGGAATCCAATCAACACCATGTGCGGATACAAAAGCAAGTCAATTGGAACTCGTACTCTGGCGGTTGGGTAAAGGACATTGTGACACTCCAACATAGATTGTCCATAGGTTTTGCAAGCTTTGAAAGCTTTTTCACCCACAGGTGTAACGTATGTTAAATGAGTCCAGAGCAAAATTATACTGAACGATTTTTTCCCACAAAATATCATTTTAATGCTATTTAAATCGTCGTTTATGAGCGTTTTAAGAATAATGTTTTTCTACTAACGTCCATTTCTCTCGAGATTTTCTTATCACTAATTGGTCTCGCTAAGTTAGCCGACGTGTGAAAATAGACCGTAAAAACAATTTAGGCGTTTCAAATTAAAAACGTAATAGGGTTTATTAGGACATACGATAATTTGTTTCAGTTGTAATTGTTTATTTTCCCTATACATAAATCAAATAAAATTAATCAACTTTATCTACCCTATAGACATTAATACCGTCATTACAGCATGGAATGCCTGCCTGCCAAAAGCCAACCAGACACCAAGTGCGTTTGCTAAAAACAAAGGGTAAGTTAGAATTACTCACTTTCACTTGTATTTTCTTAACACGGTATTTAAATCGGAACAAAGACCAGAATAGAACCTAGATAGTAACATTGGTAGCAACTTAGGACTAGGAATATGACGTATGCTGCGCAAGTATGTCCAAGTTAAACTCAACTGCCCCGTAATTTTATACCGACACTCTTGAATCCTTTATTTTCGTTTCTTTTACTCTTCAGTTACGTCACATCAAACGCCTATAATCCCGGAAGAGGTAAGCAGAGCAGTTTAGTACACTCCCACGTTTCTCCAGTTACCTTTACGTGTCATTATGGAATAGGTGGTGAATCTATTGTCATATACTGAGCAGACATCCAGATTCCGAACCACTACTAGGAAATCTAAGTTAGAAAAATCCAATAGTACCCGACTCGCGATTTGAACCCAAGAACTCTGGATCGGTAGTCGCGCTTGCAACCAACACGACCAACGAGGTAGTCACACGAACAACGAAGCAGTCTTTGTACTCTTCAGCTGTGGGCAATAATTTTTCCTATGATACATAGATGCAGTTTAATAAAACTTATTTTGAAAGTGTAATATAAGGTATTTTAAAAGTCAACATCTTTAGGAATAATTATCACCAAAATAGTCATTAATACGCGGTTATGAAATCCTCATACCCATCTCGTATGGACTTTTCCATTATCCAAATACACCAAGTGTAACTAGCAAATGTAAAAGTCGTAGTGGCCCTTACGTTTGACATAATACAAATAGAACTGTTAAGTTTTAATAGCTTTGGGAACATTGAAGTTTCTTGATGAGTTTCCCAGGAATTAATACGATGTGGTTTAGAAAGAAAAATCAGGTTGTGTTAATATGTGACTCTATTGGAGCAAGTGGTAAATGGATTGATCAGGTCGGTAATGTCACATACCTATTTCCATGAGAGCTATATTCAAAGAACACGACATAAATCTTGAATTTGTCTACATCCCTGTATTATGTATCCTCTCTATGTCGTGATACCATGGTTGTTACAGGGTAGGCAGAGACTACCGACTGCCTAATATTTGTCTCCTTACAAGCCTGACCTACTTCTTCTGCGCTGTCCTCTTCAATTTTATTTTTAATTTGTGTAAATGTACAGCGACTGTCAGGTGGATTTCATGTTTTTTTTGTTACACCTTAACTTCGTCCTCGGTATGTTCTGACTCAAGATTTCTGGACTATGTCTCCAGAAAAAGAGAGTCTATTTGAAGAGACTCGTTCACGGAAATATTTAAATCAATGAAATGTTTGTCACAAAGTTGGTTCGTGGTGAAACTGTGCGGTGTTGATATTACAGAAAGAAGCAATAGAAGTTTAATAAAACTAATAGCTATTCTGTTTGCGGCAAAACCGTCGGCTCATAGCAATTTGACCTGAATATACCCCTATCTTTAGGGTGACCATAAAACATGAGAAAATAATACTATTTTTGTTTGATATTATTATAAATAACATATTTAACATAACGTCCAATGTGGTTATTTAGTAAATCAAACATGATATTTTAGTCATGACTATCCGCCCATGTATATAATTCCCCTCTCCCCTGGAACTAAGTCGCTGTGTCTTTATTTTAAGTTAGGACTGGCTGACAGTTTCAACTATTCCAGTCTCTGTTAGCTAAACCGTAAGAAGTTCCGAAATGATTTTAAATGTTTATCTTCACTGCCTCTATCAGATCTTTAGGACTTCGTCTTCTAGTTTGTTGGCTTAATAACATTTCATTATTCAAAAGAGCCTTTTCTTCATACCTATGCTCCAGTAAAATCCCGAACACAACATGGCTGTGTGGCAAACACACATATTATGTACCCATGAAGGGAACAGTTTCAAATAAAGAGTGCGAGCAAACTTTAATCAGAGCGGTTCTAGTTCGGTACGCGGGGTTCCGTACGGAAATGGGGAGCTTCACCCTGTTTTTTTTTTGTTGCTACGCGATATTGTGAAACAAACGTGTTTCGTGTATGTGTGTATGTATGTGTGTGATTGTGTGAATGCTCGTTCAAAGGTCTGTCTAACTGATGTAGCTATAGTATGACCAGATATGTGGTACTCAAAGGTTTAGTATATAAAGGTTTAATATATAGCTCAAATAGACTAGATATAAGGTAGATTGACTTGTCTACGATTACTTACTACTAACGATGTCACCATCGGAAAACTATCTAGATCGTAATCCAAGCTACTCAATAATAGCATTGCCCTATGCTTAATGTAAATACTTAATAACTACCAATAGCATTGGTTAAAGACAAAATATAAGATCTTTCAAACGCTTTGGTTACGTCTGCAGTCCATTGGATAGAGAAGTAAATGATGTTGCACAATACCATACATGTCACACCGTACCATACTATACTTTAATATTATTATTATGTCCCCACGCTAGGTCCCTTGTGGGGTAAACAGAGAGCATCGAATATCAAAAATCTCAATAGTTACAAACCTTATGTACTTTTTCTACATTAATCACTCTCTTCATGCATGTACTTTAATATCATATCGATGAACAATATAATTGATTTCAATCTTTTTATGATCGATATTAAAAATTAGTAATTTATTTATTTGCTCGAAAATATGTGACAAACAGTTCAGATCATTATATTTGCCTAGTAAGGCATGTAAATAATTTTATGGAGTTTAATAATATTATAATATATAATATATTTTCAGCAATATGGACAGTTTAGACTTTAAGCTACGTGTACTAAATATGCACGTGCGAACACACGTTTTACGACTTCCCCATTGACAATATTACTAACAAGCAATAAAGGGTTGCGAATCATTATTCGGATCAGAGGGCGACGATAAAAAATCCACCCTTATAATAAAATACATCGTTTATCATTAAATTGTGCATTAAAATATACGGACCGGAACAATCATTTGGGGGTCGGAACAAACAAACTTACATAACAGCGAAAAATTATTTTCAGCTTCAGTATTTCTACTGTACTATATAGAATTAGTTAGGAAAACTGATATTAGCCTGCCTTTTGCTAATAAAATTTTTAGTAAAGCAGAAATCTCTACGCTATAAAAATGACACTATAATACATATGGGTACTACGCAAATCACCTGACTCGGGGTTTTTGATAATTGGCTATGAGAATGTTTAAAGAGTCTAAAATTATAGCGATTTAGTCTTACATTTCTGGGTATCCGAAATTCACCGCAACTTGGGACTCATCTATAGGCGAGAATAAACATCGTCTTCAACAAAAGCATCGAATTGACTGTTCTAATATCACTGATATCTGCAGGCGATTTTCTATTTTCCCCGATTCATACAACCTGGAGTTTTTCAAGACAAGAGTGAATAGGCGTTTCCTAGGCAAGCGTGCTACAACTTAGGCTGCATCGGGATAGCAGAAAAACGCGAGCCTATGGCTAAATAAAAAAAAACCAGCTCAAAAGCAGGTTGCATATTATTGAGCAAATAAAAATTTTCCTAATCAAACTTGCTGCCAGGTTAAATCGCACAATCTTTTCTATATCTGTAATAAGTGTTCAATAAGCAGATGACAATCGCACTACTTAGAATGCCATTCCTTGGTGCCCGGAACAATACGAGGGAAGAGTACTGTGCAAACGGGAATCACGCCACGATTCGAATCACGAATTGGTCTCACCCCATTTATTGGTGCAGAATCGGCTCGAAACGGTTTGGTGTGCTCACTTCATGAGCGAAAAGGCTGCCTATTGCATGATAGTTTGTGAATGTCTGAAATATGTAAATTTCTTCTACATCTATCATTTTCGAACTTCGCCTTCTGAAGTAGAAGATTTGACATTTTGAAAACGATAACCCAATCTGAGAGTTAACTTGCGGGAAAAACATCGAATATTTTTTTTATATTTACTGCTAAGTAGTAGAGTTCCATCTTAGTCT
>DVPD01000154.1:0-13669 GCA_018237605.1 Apyrrothrix (Melanopyge) sp. n. Burns01
GAAAAAGAAAAAATGACACATATTCCTAGTCTCACCGTATTCTAATAGAGGCGACATTATGAAGCTTTTTTTTATAAAAAATATATCTATTTGGGAAATAAATCACTAGAGAGAGATTAGATCTCGTTCATACGTCTTAATTTTACAATAAATTTATTAGTCTGACTGTACCTGTGTCCGCCGGTATATTTATTACGCTGACTGTACCTAAATACGTCGTTATACAAGATAGTAGTACCCGAGTATAGAAATAACGGTCCTTCGATATTTATTGGTTTAAATTATTTGTTAAGTGGCCGAACAACATTTTTATTTCAGGGTTCTTGATATTTTGCATAACGCAATTAGAGTTTGTGAGATTGTTAAAAATAATTCTAGTTTTTGAGATTTATCTTAAGATTATGGCAAACTTGATGTCAAATATATGTACTAGTCGATATGATTATCGTGAAAATTCTCTTAATTACAACTAAACTATTATTTATGAATAATGTTCCTATGTTCGATTTAGTTGTTTCGCTCCTGGATATGAATGTACCACTGTTCACATATGCACTCTTGACATCTATCGCAGCCATTATTGCTAAACGTTTTTACGTGGTGTAACAGGCTGAAGCGTAGTGGTTTAAACACTCTATGATAGGCTACAGTCACTAAATTCCCAAAGTGCCAATAACTGAAATCGTTCTTTACCAATTTGAATACGATATAACGTCACTTAAAATCATATGTCAGTGGCGCACTATACTCCAAAGATACATAGAGGTAATGGTATTTGGAAGGTTTTCCACGAGCTGGACAGACTGTCTTATAGTGCAATATTTCCATAGTATTAACAGCAGCCGATAGAGGTGTTCGCAATGAGTTCCAACATTACCATCAAATTCTACGATCAATTTGTCTAGAGTGACAAAGTGAGTGACTGAAGAGAAGCTGAGGTGGCCGCGATAAGCCCTGAGCAGCCTTAACATAACTGACAAGTATCGTCGCATACATTCAAGTAACAATAACTATATCTTCGTTCAGAGGTTCACAATCTTCATATTGATTAAAATAACATTTTCCTTTCGTCATTTAGTATAAAGCAAAATATATGTATAATACATATATGTGTGTGCAGATGAATTTTGGAGTGATGAACGTGGAAATTCAATGAATAATTGAAATAAATTAAATCATACAATTAACATACAGAACTATGAATAAGTAAATCGTTATCCTCATGGCGTCAAGCAACAGAAGACATCAATATTGAATTCGTAATGAAGTTCAATGAAAGACACACAAACACACACAAAATGAAATATTGGTAATATCCATCATCATCAGCATCAGCACTGATGACAACTGACTTTTTCGGTTTTAAAAGACAATAAACAAAAATACAAAACATTTGATTTTTGGTACCGCACCACGAGACCTTGTGTTATGGATGACCAATTTTAATCTCCTACACGGAATTTTCCATAAATATTTTTACTACACCAAAATAGAAGAAAAATTGTTTTAAAATTACACAACTGATATAACACATAAGATAGGTAATACTCATATGAGTTTATTTAATAGAAATTATATTGTTCATTCCATTACGAAGCTCAGCACGTCCGGGCACCTCCGTCACGCCGCGCCGCTAGTCTCGTACCTGAAATAACTATGACGTAAGATTACTTCTCAACTGCTCGGCATTTTATGTAGTATTCTTTATTAACAATATTCATGTTATGTTAATTAATTAAATTGGCACATTATAAGTATTTGGAACGATATAAATTGGTGTGTCTAATACCAGAAGTACAGATATAGGTATATGTATTTGTTAAAAGGAGAGAAAGATACGTTTATTTAAGGACAAAACACACCATACACACAAAAGATTACAAGCACTCAGCAAATAAAAAAAGCCACAGTGAAAACAAAAATACAAAAACATGAGCACATCCGAAATTACATCAATGCAGAAGTAACAAGAAATTTGTTCTGTAGTATTACTCTATCTCTTTGGATGCGAGACTTTATGAGGGAGGATATATTTTTATTACTGTGTGAATATTATGTTGTATTTATAAGTCGTGATCATATTAAATATATAATATCTGGACGTTACAGTACTGTTTTTAGTATAGTACTATGCAAAATCATCCCATCAGTTTCACTGTTACAGATGGGTCTCCTCATGAAATAAGAAGGTTTAGAGGTGCAGTATGTCAAGCTGACCAAGTGCAAGTTGACAGAATTCATAGGCCTTAGTGGATATTATGAAGGACAATTGGAAAGCATCTGTTGTTGATATCTTGACGAATTTTGCCATTGGGTATAAGTAACTGTGGGATAGAGCATCCATTTGCGATGGCTATGAATAACAAAACAATGTAGTTACTTGTAACCTAAAGTTTAAATATTGTCACTACTGTTCTATCTTAAATAGACCCAAAGAGAGATTAAGCCACCACTACAAACTCATTAATCCCCAATCTTTTACGTCCACAGCGGCTGGAGTTTCATTTTTAATCTAGTTATAACATGAGACTGAGATAAGCCACATTTTCCCGAAGAACCCTAAAACGATTGGAATTAACTCGTTCCGAGTGAGATATCGTTTGTCCAAGTGACGTTTAGGGGCTGATAATCCGATACTCGGTACTTAGGGAGCTCGCTTCGATTTATGTGAATTATGTATTTTGATTAATGTCATCCAACTACCACCTTTATAGCGGTCTAATTACATGCGGCGTAGAGTTCAGTATCGCGTGATAGGAACACGCCCGTGAATGGACGGTTCGTTGACCTGCATTGAAAAAATGTCGCTAATAATAAAATGTTTACTATGTAAGTTGTGAGCCCAGCGGTCATATAAATGGTTCGTAAGTAACGGCGATGTTTTGGCATTGTCTAAGCTAGCCATGCGATGTCGGAAAAGATTTCACGCTTAGGCTTGACACGTTTAATATGTGGACGTTATTAATAAAATGCGTTCTTCGTTTTTTTGTTTCGTTACGTTTTCGATTCAAAAGCGCTGCATCGATTTCAATTATATGTTTTATCCAGACAGATTAAACTTTGGGTAAAGACAGCCTTAGAATACTAATATTAATTAATACGATAATCAGTCGGCATCTACTACGCATCAGTATTGTAGTAAAATATGTCGTACAATTGCTTAAGAGACTATTCACCAGCTTTGAATTTTGTTTTTTATTTAGTTATAGGCTTGCGTTTGGCTGCTATCCCACCTGATGGAAAGCGGGATGCAGCCTACTGTGTAGCACGCTTGCCTAGAAAGTGCCTATTCACTCTTGTCTTGAATAACTCCAGGTTGTATGAATCGGGAAAAATAGAAGCCGGCACGGTATTCCACTCTTTCGCAGTCTGTAGAAGAAACGATTTAGCGAACCGTTTTGTCCTATTCCGCGGGGTGTCTACAAGATATGGATGGTATGTGTTTATGCAGACAAAATATAATTGTATTTGTTTATGTAATTATAGCAGTATTAATCGAGTATTTTTGTATTGTTAATTCACATTGGATCAGTATGTCGACTGTAAAGTCAGCTACAAATCCTTTCAATCATGAAGCGGTGCCGTTTCGCGCCAGTAGGATATGTCAAAACCGTATTAAGTATGCATTACTATGTATACTACTAATAGTCATACGGAATTACATTTCAACTTAATGAATTTAATTATTGGCATTTTATTAAATTAAACACAAGTTTTAAGCTAAGATTACAACACTAAAAATAAAATTTTCCTTATCGCTCCACTCGCCATCAACTTCCTTATCGCTCTACTGTTGGGATTTGGTTTGCGTTCAGAACGAGAACAGTTGAGGCCATATTCTGCCATGCTGGCTATGTGCCCATTAACGAACTTACTCTCTTAAAAATTGTAGACATTTTGGAGAATTTAAGGGTCACTGTCACAGCAAGTGATATTCAATCTTAAAACACATAATTTTGTAAGCAAAGAAATACTCGACAAAATTCGATTACCTAGAATCCCCGGATGAGAAGCTGAATTTTAAACCACTAAACTGGCACTGCTATTGAATTTAAACAAGTTTACAGCAAAAATTGGTTAAAAGAGATATGACATTCACATATCTTCAGATAGTAGAAATAAAACAGACTTAATTTTATTTAATTAGTTAGAAATGCTTAAGTTTGGTTTTTATAAGAATATTTCCTACACTTCCAAGCAATTGTATTTAAAAGGATCCGAAATCCATAGCACATGTAAAACCAGTACCTGTCCAAAACCGCAAATACAATATAAAAGGAATCATTGACAAAAGCGATTATCGTTTCTTTTCTGCGACAGTTAACTTCGGGACCAAAACAAAACGGTACAAATCAAGACGGGGTCTAATCCGATCATAATTTAACTGGAAACAGAAAAAACAATGCACAGAACAGACTCCCAACTGTCTTTTGTTAGATGTAAATAATCTTTGGGAACGAAACTCAAGGGTGGTGACAAATTGTCAAGAGATTAGATGTTTGTTTTGTTTGAATGATTCACATTTGTGGCTTTTTTATTTGTTTGTAGATATACTCTATTTGGATTCAATGTATTCGTTTTCTTGTTTCTTAAATTGTTCTTTTACATATGGCTTTATAAAGATCCATTGGTTTTATTATTTTTTTAAAGTCTGAATTCAATCAGAAGTCCTGGAGCTCATGTAGGTATTGTCACATGCAACATGATATAACGAAGAATAAATTTAAAGTTATTAATCTATACACACAACTAGAAAATTTGGTATAAAAATCGTAAATCTCTATTTAGTTCCAAGGTGGATCAACGAACTTTCAATGTGTCCATTAGTGGAATGATAAAAGTATCGATGATCATGATGACCATGGGTAAGAATAATTACAACATTTAATAACATCCTGTCCGTCCTGTTTAATTCGACCTTTATAGGACAGTTTGCATAAAGTTAATGCTTAGTATCAGTTGACATACAAATAAGCATATTAATCAAATATTGTGATAGAAAATGTACTAGGCCAGCTCTGTACTTTACGGCTCTACAATTTTGAAAATGCCGGATTTCTATCACCGTTATAATTCACTAAACTCGCATTAGAACTCGAAATAGGCCTTTCACGTGTGCCTTTACCTCTTACCATCGACTGAAAAAAATCAATAAAAATAAATTCAATAAATCAGAGTTCACACGATGTGTGTCAGATTTATAATTTAATTTGCATCCCATAACCTCCTATGCGTGTACAATTGCCTTGTGAATTTTACCATCACTAGAAATTACTATGACAATCCCGTAAACTAATTGGTATGCGTCCGGTACTTGAACTTGCGACCCTGCCCTAAGGGTCCGGTTACAGCACAGACCTTAGCGTTATCCATAGTAGAAGTTATGGTACTAGCGGCAGCAGAAATACCAGCGATTGCAGTAAGTGTAACAGAAGCAATGAATGCAGTAGAAGATACAAGTACCTGTACGGTAGTAACGAAGATTAAAATTTCATTCACCGTTTTCTTATCATAAATTCTCTCTTTGATTTGACCGTACCTGAATTGAAATGTGTCAAGAACGGTTTCCCTAGTCTTCCCTACTTTCTTAAAGTGACAATGCAATTTTGAATAAAGATTAATATAAAATTAGGAGCTGTCCATGGGGCTGCTTGTTACAGCTTATGAAGACGCTTATGTATGAACAAGGCCTAAGATGCCGGGTATCTGCTACACTCGCCGCTATTGCCAACTCTCTCTATAAAACCGGAGTTATTACAGCAATATGATTAAACGTACAAATCTCACACCCGTCCTGCTAAATTATTCATTTAGATAATGCTTACCGTTAGTTTTATTCAAGTTCTTAGCGATGGGATGAATTTTATCAATGTGTGAATTATATACGAATAACTCTATCCCTTTTTTGTTTTCAGTAAACAATGCGCATGACTGCTGGTTAATCGTAAAGCTTCACATTAATTATTAATGTATTGTGTATAAATCTAAATATTAAATAAACGTAATAAACGTGACATCACACTTGTAAGTCCCGAAGTGGTAGGCATAGGAGTATAGTAAACTCCCACGTTTTACCAGTAACGCTTACGTACCACTAAGGAACAGGTGGTGAGCCTATTGCCATTAATTTATAATGTGTTTCCTGGAATTGGTTAGAAATAAATATTCCTATTATGAATCGTATCCTGATGATGTTATAAAAAATATCAATGTTGATGTTGTTTCTAACCAGCAGTCATTTAAAAACAGTTTTTTCATTTTCAATGTTCATGTTTTAAAACTATACTCTTGTAAATTGTTAATTTAGCGAAATCCAGGGTTACAGTACGGCGTTAATAATTTTTAGTTAATTATATTCGGTTGTTTGATTTTTAGCAACCTTAAGTCCCAGCTAAAGTAACAATACAATTGAGATTAATTCTTTAATTAATTTAATTTCTTTTTCCGTCGTGTATGTATGAAGAGAGTGATGAATATAGAAGAAGCGAGGCATGTCTGTAAGAATAAAGATATTTGGCACTGGGTGCTCTCTGCCTACCCCGTAAGGGACCTGGCGTGAAGATATGTATGTATGTATTAATTCTTTACCTTGAACCGACAGTCTCATTAAATCGTCTATGTTGTTTTAATCCTAAGCACAGGATTTGGAGGCTAAAGAAGGTTCTTAAACTCATAATCCGTTAAATCTCAAATATATCTTACGTAGAAGTAATGTCATAAATATTTTTAGTACAATTTATTCCAAAACAGAACAACAAGTAGCATTCGACTTTACTAGGCTGTTGTCAATAGTCACTGAAACACTCTAAAAGGCTACCTAAAGTTTACATTTACCCGGAATTTATCTTCGGGCGGCGATACAATCGTTCAAACGGCCTCGACGTAACAAACGCCCGATTGTGTCTCCATTCAGACGCGGAGTCTCACAGGGAGCAGTTCTAGCCCCGCTCCATTACCATCTTGACACTTATCCCGAAGATCGACTAAAATATTTTGATACAATCGCTTACAGATAAATGTCGTCGATTTATCACAGGTCTTCGGTGTGAATGCGCCCGCGGCTCCGACGATCACGCTCTGATAATTCCCGTTTGCCACTATTTATCTTCAGATTATTACTGACGTCTTTACTATCGGTATGATTTTTTTCTATTGATTTCAATGTTCGGTGCTATTAAGTGTCATCCGGTTCTAATGTTTTGTTATTAATCAACAAGTCTTAAATAACGTTTCGGAAACCAGTTTTTGGTCGTGAGGTATCGCCCTCGGCCTGGGTTTTGAATGTTTAAGACATTGCTCTTGGTGCGAACAATGGACGAATAACGATATCACTAGATCGCTTTGCAATTCACACCTTCACTAATTTGGTGATGATATTTGACTCATAGTAGAAGTTAAACTTGTTTTACTAGATGTACTAAAAATTTTTTTATATTGTAACTCAGTCATATTAGTTTTGATAAAAATCTATGATTGTGTAAGTTTATTTAACAATTTAAATAAATAAACATGTCTATTTAAAACTGTTTTAATTGTACTAAGGAATCATTGTATATGTATGTATGAGTAACAGGAATTTAAAAGCCTCGTGTTTACTTTGATAAAGGCTTGTTATTTTTACCATATCAACCTTTATTCTACACTTCAAAGGTTGTATCGGTCTTTCTGAAGTTCCATCATCATTAAATGTGTAGAAACACTGCTGCAATTACTTTACTGAAATAGCGGATTTATAGTATGAAGCATAAACCCTTGAAGTATTTCTGATTGCCTGTTACATTGATTTCCTGATCACCTGTCGGATCCCTATTGATTCGTGATAGAAAAAGTTGGAGTATGAGAACAGTTTTAGCTTTGTTTATCAACTGTCCATTGCATAAAGGTGTCGTAGGACCAGCGCTCGCGTCACCCGCGGAGTCGCTCAGTCATGGCGCTGAGCGGTCAAGGCGCGGCCCGGTTCACACACGCCGACAATCGCGACTGTGCATTGTGCGCTTTTTATCGACCGCCGCTGATACTATTGTTCGTTACTTGGCATTACCTAACGTTAATATTTAAATTACGTGGCTAATTTTCGATTCTATTTGGCGCTTTGATTCTACGATAGCGTAGTATATGGAGGTTTTAGTTCGTTTTATTGCCATATTCTCGATTTATTTGTCTTTGTAGTGTATACTGTATGGTACTATAACAAATTACAGTTACAATTGTCTTTCTATATTTTTTTCTGATTATTAGCGGTACTATCTCTGTTTTAAGTTTCTGCTGTATTGGTTGTTTTGATTGGATCGGATGATGCGGTGGATTATATATTGGCTCATAAGACGTTATACTTAGTATGCGCCATAAGGTTTTACAGTCTCTCAATGAGCCTAAATACCTGAGCCTGAATACTTTCCTCATTTCACCTATGGGTGTCCTTATTTCTGTTTATATCCATACTAGTAGAAATAAGTACACCCATTGTTGCAACTATGTTGTACTCTGTTGATAGGCAGACATAAGACATAAGGCTTCTAAAACATTCCTATAATATTTATTACTATAATTAACTTTGTTCGTGTTTTGTATAAGATTTTGTTTAGGAGTTCCAGAGGACAAGGCTTAGAAAAAATGTAGTTTTTTCTTATTTCATAACATGAAAAATCTCTTCCACTACACATTTCTCAGTCTTATTCGTCGTATTGGCTCTAACCCATTCTACGTCCCACTGTTGGGCATAGGTATCTCTTACAACTGCGCGAGCCCTAGATCATACTCTACCACCCAGTACCAGTGCGGGTTGGTGGATATGTAAGTTAGTAGACAATCTGTCTGTCGGATATTATCTTATAAAGGACTTAGTAATAGGAAGAGGGAGTGAGCCTATTTCCACATGCTGGGCACAAATCCAGACTCCGAGCCACTTAGAAATTATAACTAAGAATTCTAGTTAGAAAAATTCAATAGTACCCGACTCGGGGTTTGAACACAGGAATTCTAGATCGACAGTCGCGCTCGTAACAGCCCGATCATCGAGGCAGTCCTTGCCATTCAGGCCGACATTAAGAGAATGTACTGTAAAAGTGAATTCGAAATTAAAAGCTCTAAAATTATATTGGCACGCGTCATTCTTAGTATCCATTTACTGCGCCGTATCCCATATCCGTTACGTTTCCCAACTATGCTTGTTTATGTGTGTTTAAGTTAATCTATGACACATTTGAATTCATAGACATGACGTCATATAGCATCGCTCTTTTGACTTTTTATACGTCGATTCCAACTTTATCGTCAATTTCACATTGATTGCCGTAAAAGACCTCAATAGGTCTATCAGTCGTAAAGGTTCTATCCATACCAATGAATTGGGTTTCATCATCGGCTATTTTAATTTGATCTGCAATAAAATAGATATTTCCAAGTTTGAATGCAGTTTGATGCATCCCGGTAAGTATAAAGATTATGAAGAATAAAATATGGATTATACACGCTGCAATCGCAGTTTGAGTGGGATATAAAGTGTTAGTTTAAGGTTCAACAATAACCCGACGCAACCTGATTATTAGTCGGGATTATTGTATCCAGCTTCTATATCACATTCTGTGGGATCCCATATTCAATTGTAGTTGTTGTAAATTTATTACAATGTCAATGTAGAAGAATGAACTTTGTGAAACATTTTTTCTTTTTCTTCTTCTTTTTGTTATTGTTATTGAAGAGTGCAATATTTAAAATACGTATGTTTAGTGTAACTGGTGAAACATGGAAGTATACGACACTCCTTTGCCTAACTCTTCGGGAATTATAACCGTAATTTTATGAGACTAAGTTATATTGTTAAAATTATAAATAACAAAAATCATGTAGCGAGCATCGATTTCCGCTGATTGACGTGATCTGGAGTGGAGACCACGCCTTGGCAAACGTAACGTAAGACGCCCTCGGGCTAGGTGAAGTGACGATATAAGCACAGTGGGTGGCAGCGGTTGTATACTAAAAGCTGAAGATCGAGCTCAGTGGCGTGCTATTGGAGAGGCCTATGTCCAGCAGTGGACGGGAATAGTCTGATGATGATGAGCCCTCCAATGATATTTCATTGGAGGGCTCATCCAGCCGTCATTTATAGGTACGCTAGTATCAAAAACATAACAAAAACCAACAGACGATCTTCCAAAATGTAGTTTATCTGGAAAGGTATACCGCATAAGTTTAAAAATAACGTGATATTCATGAGTTTTGTAAAAGTCGCATTACTTTTCTATAAACATTTTTTATAGCATCATAATACCCTGGCATACTCACTATTTCGGCATAAAACGTAATTGTAAAAACTAGTAGTACCACACCCTTCTGCCCTCCCGTTCAGGGAAATACAGACGTGATGTTGTGTTATATCGACTCCCAATGCAGAAGCGTAACAAATTCGTTACGTCCGAGTCGCAGGTGCATTATATTTAGCATACATCAAATTGACCGATTAATACACACCTGATATACTTATCCAAACAAATAGACGGCCATAACAAATTCACTAAATCCTTAGGCGCTCTACACACGATGCCGCTGTAATCCAGTGGATGAAAATAATTTATTTTGTTTACATATATTTTTACATAAATTAAACATATGAACCATAAACGTAACTCTAAATTATTATGCAATAAATTATCCAAACTTAATAATAATTATGTCCTCCAAAATAGTTAATCATGGGTGAGATCAGCGGAGGACCAAGTGTAGTGGTGTGTAAAGGAACAACAGGCTAATATAATACAATTATGGCAATACAAAGTTAAGACGTCCCGTTACCTACATAAAATCCTCCACTTTTATCAAAGTGTGTCAAACGATACGAGTAAGTGGATTTTCTTTTAAAGAAAATGATTTAAGAAGACCCGACTGAAGGATTGCCATCAAGGCAGTTTTATGACTGTTACCTGACGGGTACAACCGGGTAATATGTTGAATGGTTAATGAAGAGCATGTATTAATTAATATATAAAATTAATCAAGGGCTCATTGCACTCGACATTATATTAAATAACTGTTGCAATCTATGATACATGCTCAGTGGAGCCATGAGCACTTTTATTAACACGGGACTAAAGTAATAATTACGCTTATTAGGTATGATTGCCATTTTAGTTACAATTTTATGAAATGAGTAAATAACAATAAGTTTGGTATTATGCGAGTAGTGTGATGTGGGGAGGGCCTTACGCAACCGTGAAATCCGTTGAAAAATTGCGCTTCCACTCGCTTCGCTCATGAGCTGTAAATATTACCACTGCCTTCCGCTAGGCTGCGAGCTGAAACCCCATACGCGTCATATTTTATATGGCATTATAGAATTATTCACGTTATCATTGTCATATCAGCTATTTATTGCGCGTCTGTGTGGCGATGTGGACTGCGGTATCGGGGGCCACACTGGTCTGGGAAAAATAGGACTTGGGCTAACTGAAACGTGGACACTGTATCTGTCTCAAGCAAGCTGTGTTTATTTATTAATTATATACATGTAAAATTTGAAAGTTTGTTTGTGATATATGTAGTAACACAGGTAGGCAGAGGAGTGTAGTACGTTCCCACGTTTGACCAATTACGTCCCCCTATGGAATAGGAAGTGAGCGTATTGCCATGCACCGTGCACAAATCAAGACTCCGAGCTACGGTTAGAAATTTCTAATATACATTAGAAAATCGAATAGTAATGGACTCGGGATATGCATCCACGGTCTCTCGATCAGCAGTCGCGCTTGTAAACACTAGACCAACGAGGCAGTCTAGTAATCAATACTTACGTGATAGTTATCGCAGTTAATAATGTACACTGAGACCCACTGACTTCTAAAAATAAATTTCAGCTTTGAAATAAGCAAACCGTATAAAGGGTAATGTTAATTTGAAAAGATTTGTTTTCAATATATTAATACTTAAAACAATTTGTCAACTTGCCGTAAATATATGAGTCACAACAGTTTGTAACATTAGTAATTAATTGTAAATGGACAGTTATTCCGCGCGGATTAACCAAGTATTGAAACGATTAAACATAGTGTATTTTATTGATTAAACATAGTGTATTTTATTTCATTAAATATCCAGTGTCAGTTTAATCCTGTGTTATAATAATTGAGGACAATCCCGGTGTGGACACGTCGTTTGGCGGCACTGTTGGACTACCGCGCTCGCCAGTGCGCGGGCGCTACAAATCAATTTGTCGCGTATTTAATGCTTATTTATTGTCTCGTAAAACTATCCATTTTTCCATTTATGTTCTATATGATCTAGACTAACATTAATGAATCCTTAAAAGATAAAGATAAATGTAGAATAATCCTTTATTATCGCTTCGGCTGCAACAGGTTAACTTTCTGCTGCTGGATCCGTCCGATTAATAAATGCATTATGTATATTATATTGAGAACAGTTCTGTCATAAACGAGCCGTGATCATACTGCTTTTAGGTTTTGGGTGGTTTGGTACACAATACTTAAGCAAGATGTGCCGTAATATAGTCGAGAGTTGTTAATTGTTGTTATGCTTGCCTGGTAGAAGCTATTTAAAAAATATCTTCCTCTTTTTCAATATGTATGACTATATCTCTTTCATTTATTGAATTACGAGAAGGTTACACGGATTGATCGCTGCCTGGTTGGTCGAATTGTTAGAAGTTCGACTGTCGAACAAGAGGTTCTGGGTTCGATCACCGGGTCCGGTATCGTATTATTGGATTTTTCTAACTAAAAATTGAGTGTGCTTTGTGCCTATGGAAGGCAATATATTCACCTTTGCTTCCGTGGACATATAAATGCCGATACGTAGGAGTGCACTACACTCCTCTGCGTACGCCTTCCAGGAAATACAGGCGTGATGTTATGTTATGTGTTCATAATCATTGCCCCACATTTTGTTTCCTTATCAGTTGCAAATCATGTCCATAATGCAGACATATGTATGATCAGCTGGTAGTCGAGACCGGAAGTATTTGTGTGGATGCCAAGCTTGGTTGAAGCACTTAATGGTTTTCATATATACACATAATATAGCACAAAAAGGCCTTATAGTATAAAAGGTTCTATTAGAGAATCCGGTAAAACCGCTCATAACAACGAGTTGCCATCTTCGTCATAAGGACATCCTCGGACCTTTCAACCCATGCATTATCGTCTTGATGGTTACGGCCGGTCGCCGGCCGTTTCCTCAGAATTGAGGACGGTTAAAATGCATATGTTGCAGTTAGCTGATCAAATCTAAACACCAGCGTTCTTATTCATATGAACTCGCGTCTTAGGTATTACTGTGTATGTAATCGAAACATCAACTTTTAGCTGCATGTATGTGGGTGTCGCCTCGTAGAGCGTGCGAACTACGCCGCATTGGGAAAGAGTAGTTCGGACTCTGGGGTACTCTCTTTACCCGGGCAGTCTCAGGAGGTTCACTGCCCGCCAGTGATGTTACTCCACCAGTTTTTAGTTCCATATCACATAGCAGTATGGTGATCAATGTACCAAAAAGAGGTCTTTAAGAACGATATATACAAGGTCTAGTAACTATTTTACAAAGTATGTGTTACTCCTGATGAGATTAGCTTCTTGTGTCTCGGCTATTTCACAGAGCACTGCAAAAATCAAACAAGCTCTTTTGACAATATAATCACTGTCGTTTCCACATGTTATCCTAT
>DVPD01000155.1:0-13667 GCA_018237605.1 Apyrrothrix (Melanopyge) sp. n. Burns01
GGATTTTTCTAATTTTGATTTTCTAGTAGAAATTTCTAGTAGTGTCTAGGAGTCTGAATACTCTTACCCAAAATGTGACGTAAACGTGACAGGTTAGACACGGGAGTGTACTACACTCCTCTACCTGCCTCTTTGTGGATGATTATGGCGTGATGTTACGTATTTAGAAAGTATTTTTTTAGCTCTAGAATAGTGTTTTGAGTTTTAAGATACCAAACATCATTACATCATTTTATCATTTATTTATATTATCATTTTATCATTTAATCGTTCCACGGTTGGACACGGCTCTTCTGTGGGAATTGAAAACGCTACGAATTAACAGTAGCATTCATAGTAATAGTTAATAAGATAATTCGTTGGTCAGTATCTTGTCAGTCAACTGTTTTAGTGACACGGTATGTGTACAGGTGCTATTACAACAGCCGCGGTGTGACCACACTCATTAATAACTGGCCACATATACAGCGAGCGGCGAAACACAACAATGGAAACAATGAGGCTAGTGATGTACTGCTGTGTGCGCCAGACGTCCCTTAACTAGTATTTACATCCCCTCACCAATTGTAACATGGACTACACATATGTCGTAGATAACGGCGTAGTTAAACAAGGTCGAGTGATGAAGAAGCACGCCAGATGTGTAAAGATAGATATATTTGGTTTTTTGTGTTCTGTGCCTACCCCGTACAGGATTTGGCGTGAGTCGGTGTGTAATTTATTCACGGATATTTAGTGAAATCTGTGTCAGTAAAAATATTTGGTTGGATCCTATTTATCTTTAATTGTCGACAACCAAACAAACAAATGGCCAGCTTCGCGCTGAGGCATTTCGAACAAAAGCTATTTCGTTAAAAAAGGAGGGAACTATGAAAAATTCCTTAATACTTTATTACAAATGAACAGTCTTTTAAAAGCTTTATTGTAATCAGAGACGAGTTTAAAGGTTACACACATACAATGGAATGACCAATAAACAAGAGGTTGACAGTTGTAATTTGAATATTTTTAATTATGTACTCAATATCGCTTAATACTAACGTAACTTCACGTCTGTAATCCCTGAAGAGGCAGGCAGATTAGTGTAGTACACTCCTACGTTTCACCAGTTACGTTTACGTCCCATTATAGAGTAGGTGGTGAGTCTATTGCCATACAAGTGACTGGCCCGTTGGCGCAGAGGTTAGGTAATGAACCTGATTATTGCGCAGGGGTCGTGGGTTCGATTCCCACCTAGAATAAATATTTGTGTGATGAATATCGGTATTTGTTCTGTGTCTGGCTGTAATAAATATATGTATATAAGTATATAGGTACTTCTATGTATATATGAAGATTATCAGCCGACTGGTTACCATAACACAAGCTCTCTTGATGCTTACTTTGGGATCAACCGGCCGTGTGTGGTGATGTCCCAAGATATTTAAAAGATGTTTATACACCTGGCACAAATCCAGACTCCGAGCCACTAGTAGAAAATTTAAATTAGAAAAAATCCAGTAGTACCCGACCCGGGATTTGAACCCAGGACCTCCCGATCGGCAGTCGCGCTTACAACGAACATGACCAACAAGGCAGTCTTACTAACATATTTATTTTGCATTACATTTACTAACATATTGCTATAATTTTGTTTAGTATATTTAATCATGTAACGCGTTTGATCGCGACTGTACACGTATTTTCCGATATGGGAAAATGGTACCGGAGCCACATATCTTTGCTTTTGTGCAATACGATTTTGTAACTGATTATATTACTGTTCTTTCTGTTCCTTTACTACGTGAAAAAAATATAACTAATTTGTTTATTTACTCTAAACTGTAAACAGCAAGGCCATTCACAATCAATTTGCCCTGAAAAAAATTCAAGCAATTTTAATTACTTGAAAAAACTCGTTACAAAACCTCGCCAAGAAATTTCACTGGTATTTTCAGAGCTTTTAAATGACGAAGTAAATAAAAACAAAAGCAGTCCGCGGGCGAGGGGAGGGGGCGGTAACAAACGGGGCCGCAATGTAAAACTCTTAATTACTTTATTATAACTGAGTGGAGTCTTTCTGAGGCTTTGCGCTAATTAGCGGCCAGTCCGGCGCGAGGTGCGCGCGGGCGAGGGTCAAACTTACACTTTTTGCCGTTTTGTTTGCTTTCACAAACGGGAATTAAATCAACCCGCGTCCGTTCGCGACTGTACTGCGATGGCACTACGGCTAGCGCAGCCTGAGTAGGTACAGTCGGGGGGAAAATGTATTGCAAATCATTTTGTATTTGAAAAATATCTTAAAATGTAATCCTTAGATCAAGTTTTTGCCGTTACTGTTTATTTCAAGAGTTTTTCCCTACTCTATGCGTAGTGGCACTGGAGGCAGCACCGGCAACAGAAGTACCACCGCCACAGCTACGTATTTCTGCAGTGAAGTAATTGTTGTAAAACAATTTGTATTTGCGTTTAAACGGTGTAGTCGTGTCCAGGTGTATACTAAGTGCGTGTTCTACGTGGGGCAGACACTAACTAATGTTAAATGTGTGTTCTCTTAACATATATTTTACTAACCGTCCCTATTCCTGCAGTTTTAAAAATTAAACCGGAAACCCGAAAAAATTAAATCTATTAGTAACAGTCTCAACGCCTCCTTAACTCATATTCCCCCAGTACTGTTCGAGACTGGTAAAGCTGTCTATGGCCAGCAGTGCCAATTGTACCTCCTGCCCTTTTGCTAGTCTTCAGATAAAAAACAATGTTTCGTGCTAATATTGTGTGAAAATTGAGAGGCGAAGTATATTTATCCAGGAAAGGCGCCGCTTCATGTTATGGACTGCGGGTGACAAACGCGCTCGAAAGCAAAGGGGTATAACCAAAAAATATGAAAAAAAACTGAAGTGGAATGCATCCATTATTGCCGTCTCTTTCCCGCGAACATAGAGGCCGCGAACGGGCGCGGGGGAGTTAAAAAATATGTAATTTTTGTTTGTCTATGTTTGATCATAGCGAGTTAGTGCACGAAAAACTCTCTCAAGTAACGGGGAGGTCGAAAAATAAAATGTGTCGCAGATACATAATCAGACAATTTTGCTTGGACTGTCAAATATGTACTACTGTGTTAGGTATATATCTGTGCAATCATTACATTTTAACATTGTTCAGATCTATTACAGTTAAAGAAATAAAAAAAATAATCAAAAGCGTGTCAATGGACTAATGAGCATAAAAAAAAAATAGGTACGTTCTAAAATATATATATTTATAAAAAGAAACTATGAACTCTCCCAATTACTGGCTGGGAGCATCAAAAATGACAAATATTTTCCAGCAGTGAATTTCTATAAAACACAAAGTGATTCAAAATTCAATTTTCGAATATGAAACCTATTAAAAGTCATCGAACGAACGCGGGGGCGAAATTAATAAAACCCCGAATATTTCCGAATTAACCCCGAACCCGCTCAAGTGATTAGCAATACTGACAATACCACCCCACCGGCGCCGCGCACATTGTTTACGACACCTATTATTCACCGCCACCTGCAAACTAAACCCAACTCTGAGCTCGAGCACCAAAGTTCAAAATACACTAACACAAAAGTTTTAAAGTTCAACACGGACCCAGAAACTTTGAATCGGCGGGTGGTAACAATAAAACCGATTGTTTGGCGCGTCTATTATTAAAGCGATTAAGGTAATTTAAACTTTGTGTTCCAATGATAGAGTCGAGTTTGGAGTGCGGTGGGCGTGTTCAGGGCTGTACATTCGATTGAGGAATTAGTGTTCTATTGCAATGCAATCATACGGCTTACCGGCAGGGCTGCCATTAATCACATTTTATTTGATATACTTAATTTATTGTCGCCGTGCGGTTGGCACTCGCTACCTCTTCATTGTCTCTTGTATTGTAAAATTTTGCTCGTAATGTGTCCATAATATTAAGGGTTTTTTGAGACTTACTAAAGTGTAGGTTTATTTTCTTCAATACATTTTATTTCTAAGACACATTTTATAAATTTATAGGAACTATAGTCAATAGGTTTTTAGAAATTGTACTATTGTTCTATTGTTTGAAATATAACATCACACCTGTAATCCCTGAAGAGGTAGGCAGAGGAGCGCACAGTAGTACACTGGCCCCAAACTTGGACTCCGAGCTACTACTAGAATTTTCAAACTAGAAAAGCCCAGTAGCACCCGATCTGCGGATCGAACCCAGGACCGCTCGGTCAGTAGTATTTTCTGAGATACACCTGGTATACGAGGTCATTAGCTATAATAATGTATATATTGCAATTTTTTGTACCCGTACACAATCTACGCATTTATTTTGAATTACGAAATTGTCTCTTTGTCAAGCTGTACCAGTTAAATCAGCATATTATGCTTTGCGGTAACAGGTTACTCTTCAATAGTGTATTTGACAAATAACAGTGACCTGAATATCTTCAGTCACCGTATTGACCAGCCTCGCACTAACTGTTAGTTTTCCGTAATCTTTTAAATTACGGTAAAATAAAAGTTTTTATATTACAAAAATTGTAAATTTTGTATTGTCAGAACTCTGAAGAGACTGTTAACAATATCAACACAGCGTCTTTTTAATGGAAAAATATGTGCAATTTCATATTTCCCAAATTTAGAATTTAATTTTTTGTTTAAAAAACCCTAATTTCTCCTAAAGGATACAGGATCTAATAAATTTTATCTATATTTCCTATCTCTAGCAATCGGATACCGTTGAAATGCTTAGTTCCGCTCCGCATTGTAACACTTAGTTCATTAATTTGGAATTTAATTCAGCAAAAAATATTTAAGTTAAACTGTAAAGCGCCAGCCCTGTATGATAGAGTTGCAGTAAATTAAATTACGGGGGTGTATTTAATATACGGCGGTGAATACAGGCATTGTGTGCGCGAACATCCAATAAATACTGTACTCGACTGTACTCGTATATTCGCATTCCGCATTGTAATCCTACTTTAATGAATAAAATATCTCAGAAGTATTTATATACCCGACTGTACTTGTATCACCATTAGTTTCTATACAAGCCTACTCTCCAACTCTACAACGATTCTTAACAGGCGCTCAGTAATTATGCAAGTATTTAACGAATAGGAAAAGTAAATTAATATTTATGTCACATGTTTAGATTATTTATAGATTATACAGTGTATTATTATTAGGAGTACTTTTATACGCCCTGTGTTTAATAAATACAAAGGATATTATTTGTTTGATGAGTTATATCAATTTAACTACTAATAGAGAATGTAACCACAAACCCAATTGTACGTACGTCCAATGTGTACGTGATACACATAAAAACACCCTGTTTTATCAGTTTAAAAAACGTAACATCACGCCTGTAATTCCCGAAGAGGTAGGCAGAGGAGTGTAAAACACTCCGACGTTTCACCAGTCACCTTTATGTCCCAATAAGAAACAGGTGGTGACCTAGGCAGAGGAGTGTAGGACACTCCCACATTTCACCAGTTCCGTTTACGTCCAAATATGGAATAGGAGGTGAGTCTATTATCATACACCTGGCACAAATCCAGACTCCGAACCATTACTATAAATTTAATTTTTTTAGAAAAGATCTGGAATTTGAACTCAGTACCCCTCGATAGGTAGTCGCGCTTGCACCAACACGACCAACGAAGCAGTCAATTAAAAAAATGTAGTTATCTCTATTTAATATCAGAATAATTGTAACGGAGACTACATAAACACTGTTGCCATAGATCACGACACAGATAGTACATGAATCATGTTTGATGGAGAGGCCGGTGCAGCGGGCAGCTCCGCGACTACAGCCAAGGGGTTGTTATTGTTCGGATGACCCTTTGTGTGTACCCCTTCGTAGTTAACTAACAAATAATTTAATACAGATCGCAAATTAATTTTCCTAAATAAATAAATAAAGGAGAAAATGTGTTTTATTATTTATACAGTTACGCTTACCCGATGTTCTATAGCGGGACGTAAACGTCACTTGTAACGTGAAACTTGTAACGTGAAACGTGCGAATGTATCACACTCCTCTGCCTACTCCTCTCCTCTGCCTACCTCTTCGGGGATCACAGGCATGATGTTACGTTGTCACGTTCTAATGTGTAACTATTGTTTATATTTTAGTTCGATTGTCCGTTAAACAATAGCTACTAAAACATTAAAGAAACATTTGTTTTTAAACAATCCAACATCACAATTAAAACCGTTTTAGTACGATAGAGCCACTACAAATTAAATCACGGGTATTACTACGAGTTTACTTCATACGAATCTATCAACCTATCCCCATCCTCCCCAGCTCCGCATGTATCGAGAAAGCCGATACGAGCTTTAATCAAACGGTGAAAAACTCTTGGTTTTCGCGAGTGAAAAATTTAATAAAAAAACGTAAGAAGCCGCGCGCCGTGTCGCGTTACCCGACACAAATCAATTCGACAACAGAACTGCGTGTATCAGTTACACTCGCGGGAAAAGGGAGCAAACACACTGATCTAAAGTTACTAGATACGTTCCAAATCTTATCTTGAGCGTACATTTCGAAACATTCCAAGCGCGCCTAAAATGTTGACCCGTCTTGGTGTGTTGCAAATATTTGTTATAGCAAATACTAGTAACCGATGTATTTCTAATTTCTCATAGCAAAGAAGTGATTTTTTATCCTAATTGCTATTGAGACGACCAATTAATTAAAAAAATATGTTGAAAATCGGTAATGGAATAAATACATTTCGATTTCGAAAATACAGTTTACAAAACTATCTAACGTTTTGCATATATTTCACTTCTTTTGTTTACGTAAGTACATACGTATATACGTAAGTATAACTTTAATATTACAAATGTAATTAGTTAATTGAATATCAAAATGGTTAGGCATTTGACAGCTGTCAAAATACAACAAGTCATCTATTTGTGTACTTTTGCATCGTCCTAACAAACTCCGTAGCACTTGGAGTGCTACGGAGATTTTATAAAGAACTATTAAATTCTTGTCCAGTTCAACCAATTAATCTTTCTATTGAAATCAAATTCATCGTCACCATCGTCTTCATGAGCATGTCTCAGTCTTCAGATGTACACAGACGTAGCCAAAGGGATTTTTGCACATAACTCTTGGGGCACCACGGGCAGGACAAACCTACAGGCTTGGGCTAATTATCCAGTCCATCTAGGCCATTCATCCAGTCCATCAGAAGCCAGTTCATCCAATCCATTCTGTTTTGTCCAGTTCGCAACACGGCCGGATCCAGACCGATGATCTAACACCAAACATATCAAACGCACCACTCGCCCCCGGCGTCGTCGATTACTGTACCATTAACCTTACCCGAAATTGGAGTGCGCTCAAGTGCCCTTCACCAAATAGACAAGCCAGCACACCGTAAAACCAACCCTATCGCTCATACACTGAGTTCATTTTCAATAAAAACATACATCAGTAAAAGGTCATTCATATTGCCAGTGTTATTATTTATCATTGCTACATTATAATAGAGTTGAAAATTGAATGGTAAATGGCGAAAGATGCTGGCTGTAAAATTTCTTGCCCGCTTTAACAAGGAAAGCCATCGAGTCTGTTTTTTTATTTAGCTCAAGCGCTGGTCAGTGGAAGAATATTGTGTGTGGAGAGTGGCTTTACACAAACAACTTGTTATAAAGCGAAGTGCTCATTATTGGGAGTTCCCGGTAATTCTATACATTCCGTTGTCGGGGTAACGCGGGACGCTTTTGAAATCTTTTTTCACTTTATTGATATTTTGGGATGTCTTTTATTGCCCCCGGTGGAACGCGAGCGTTTTTCGGAAATTTATTTCAGTCACATATCATAGCATGAAATATAAACATGTTCGCGGAAGTGGCTAATGAGCCCGCGGTGAAATCGACTCTACATATTAAGTCGTCTCTACTCGGAACACATATTGATTCCACGCTGTTCCAGTGCAAATTGAACGGTCGAAGCTCAATTCCATAGAAAATCTCGGCATGAATTTTCCCCGTGGCCATGTCGTTTACAATTTTATAAATATTTTCGAATGCGGCTCGATAACCAACGGCGCTTGTAAATGCGTTAAAAACATCTCGATCCGCCATTTAACTGAATAAACATTTCAATTACTTGTGCATTTTCAAATTAATTAGCGATTGCATTAAAAATAGGGACCAATGGAGTGGCCGGCCGGAATATATCCAAATGACCGCTGAAAACATGCGAAAGTTTATCAAAAGCATCTCTAACCCTCTCCAACCTCTCCCATTGCGCACAGGTACGTTAAACGACTACTTTATACAATGAAACCTCTGGTTGCATCCTCCCACGCTGCCTCCAGTGGACACGAGACGGAAGATCACCGCCCCGCAAGAGCGAGCGGGACAAACACACGTTATAAGTGCCACTTGTAATATAAATGGTATCGCATTCGTGTGCGAGCGAGACACATTTATGTCAACATGTAGAGAGGAGAAGAGATGTAGATAGACGTATAGAGTCGCAATACGAGGTCCTTGAACGTTCCAAGATGCGAATACTTGAAGGGAAAAGATCAAAATAATTGCTAAGATATCTCCTGTTGAAATATTCGCGCGTGGAATTGCTGGAATAAAGCACACTATTTACAGGACAGATCGAAGATTCTTTTTGGGAAATAAATGGATTAACAGTTAATTATTATAGGAAACGGTGCAGGACAACGAGGAAAGCAGACGTGTGAAAGAGTTCCGAATAGTAGACAGTTTTGTTTTGAGTAGATCTTAAATAATACTCAAACAAAAGAAGTCGATATTGGGAGGCCTGGAACATACTCAACCACACTGCTCAACTGCGAACTGTGGAGACAGCTCAGCGGCTACTTAATTTGTCGTAGGTTTTGGAACCGTCAAGCCTCTGATGAGGTTCGATGGTGGTTAGCTGACTGGAGCAACTAGCATTAGTCATTTTGTTCATCTTTTGCAACCTCAACCTTAGCTGGAGGTTAACAATAAACAATAAATAAAATAACAAATTAATCTCCGCGAATATAGAAAAGTATATATGCACAAATAGGTATTATTGCAAAAACGATGGAAAACGCTTTTTATTGTTTCCCATATTTTTACAAATCGATTTACATTTTCATTCGATTGTTAAAATCGGATATTCGAGTCCGATGACTGTGGAAAGTTATTGAGCGGAACGAACTCATTCAGCGACTGAATGGCTGTTTACAGGAAAATATTCATTTCAGTCATATTATCTGAAAAATATATTCTTTCGTTCTGGTAAGGTTAATAACCCCTGAACTTTATACGTTAAGAACAACATTTGAATTGGTCCTCGTGGTCACGGTAATTGTTGGACATTTCGATCAGGTCAAGTCCTAAGCCCTAAGATCGTGGTGCTGCAGAAGATTTGAAAACTTAGAACGTCAAGTCTCTTATGCTCTTTAAATGTGAAAATATCCTCAGACGGGTCCACATACGCTGGTAGTCTCCCACCTCGACAGATTGCTGTTATAACCGTACAACTAATAAACTTACAAATGTACGTTTCTAAGTACATACTTACATAAATGCAATTTCCACGCAGGCAAAAACATTCCTGCTCGTCACACAAATATTTGTCTTCTTAGGTGGGCGTCGAATCCATAACATTTGGCTCAGCACTCAGGTTCGCTACTAACTGGATTGGATGAATTTACAAAAGCAAATTTATGTTCACAACCAATGCATTGATTGAAGAATTGATCAATTGATTGTTTGATTAAATGACCGAATGCATGATTAAACGATTAATAGATACCACTTAAAATACTCTTTTCACAGGTCAGTGATCCAAAATCCGTCAAACAAGGAACAAAAGCGGATAGAACATGGCCGACAGTCCCGTCCATTACAGTTTTACATCCAGCGCAATCAATTAGGAAACCAATCAACTAGCAACTATGCGCCCGCCCTTCACAATAATTAATCCATTCAATCATAAATGACCGTACGAAATAGGCGTAGGTGTTTGTGTTAAATAGCCGACAAGCCAAATTAGCATCTACTGTTATATACTAAAGCTCAAATCCGGCTAGCGCGTGCTGTCCGCGATACGTTTAGACACGCGGCCGCTGAGCGAAGTGGGCTGTAATTGCTGGTGCTCTAAAAGTTACGTACGCACTCAAATGGATCCAAACCCTGTTTTATGCGTCAGTGTTTCAGTTGCGGGCGGGGGGCGCGCCCTCCGACTGTAAGGCCTGAAAGTGTCTTCCGCTGAAAGAGTTACTGGCTAATTAGATTTCTAGGTGTTTCCAAACCGCTTTGAGAGCTTTTGCTGCGGTTTGACATAGAGGAGCTTCTGTGTGCGAGTGTACTGGAGGCTACAGCGGCCACGTTTAGGTTTTGTTATACACGAAATAGGTATCAAGTAATTACATTGGTTTTCTAAATAAGGCTGACAAAGCGTAGGTACCACCTATCCTTCAAAGCTCGCAGGTTAGCTGTATTTTATCAGCTTTCAACAACACTTTTATAATTACCTGACTGAATTAGTCAGTCAGTAAATCTGTAGTCGATTTTTAGTATGAATATATGCAGAATTATTCTATAGATCTTTCTAGATAGGCACCTGGATTATAGCCAGTAAAAATAATCTATAATCATTAGGTTAAGTAATTTTGAAATGCTTCATATTGACATGTAGACCCATGTGGCACGGTGGTTAGCTTACTGGTCTACTGTGCAGCTGATTTCTTATTCAATTCCCAACCTCAGCTCTATGGTTAACTTAGACAATTGTTATGGATCGGACTCATTGTCATCATTATCGCCTTTATCAGTCCATTGCTAGATATGCATCTTCTGTCAAACTGTCAGATTTGGAGAATTTTGTGGAGAAGTCTACAGCTTGGCTTGGACTACTTTTGACATAAGTAAGTTCTTCGCACTCGGGGCTTAAGCAAATTAATTCAGAGAATGGAACATCTTTATGCTATCTTTATTCAATTATCAATAAAAGTAATAATCGTTTATCAAGAGAGATGAATGTGCAAGCAGCGCGTCAGGTCTTCTATTTTATCTAAGGATTTTGGATATTTGGCACTCGGTGCTCTGTGCCTACCCCGTAAGTGCGACCCTGTGATAGTGTAATAATAATAATATGCAAAGTACAAAATGACACTAGGTTAAAATAAAGGAAAGCTTCTAAAAATATATCGTAATGTATATTTTGACACAAAAAGTCCTAGAAGAATGTCCATCAATAATTTTAATTTTATCACATGTTAGTAATTACTTTTAAAATATTTGTTTTAGTGGATTGTATAGAGAAAACTGTATGATATGAGAGGCAAATATCTGTCGCCCGTTAAATGTAAGTCTAGCAGACTTTATCTCTTATTGGGAATGAGGCAGAGTAGCAAACGAGTAGATTATGATGATGGAGTATTATTATAGAGTACTTCCCAAACACAGGCATAAGTAGCAAGCTGCGGCGCAATATCTGGCCGTCGTATAGCGTAATGGGGCCGAGGGCGGCGCTGGAATGTCTTCGCGTACTGTATACAGGCGATAATACTGTAGCGCGATGGGCCGCGCGTGACGGCGCGCGCTCACACACGGTATGCGTGCTCGCCGCCGCTTGCGGGGCGCGCTGTACAAGGATTGAGATGACGCGACAATCGTTTACTCATCTTAGACTATGTTTAAGAGGAAATTTTTATTTCAATATTGCATTAAGCGGAGGCAAACTTTTTGTTTATTAACCAGCGTATAGTTTTTATAACGTCGTGTTAACAAATATACCTAGATATTTCTTTAAGTCGTGTTTTCCCAAAAATGCAATGATTATCGAGTAATTGTTTATGGGTATGATATAGACATGACAAAACATAGAGTTCTTTAAGTCAGTAGTTGCTTTTATTTAGATCATCATTTATTGATTTTACTTTTTACATTGCAAGAGATTATGAGTATTTTCTAAATTACTAAGTTACATATCTTCCTATATCAACAAATTATGGTTATATGATCCTTCGAAACAAAAGCCGATCGAACCTCTTATGTAAGACAGATTCAAATACCCCGATAAATTTTTGTACTATCAGAAAGTTTAATTATCTAAATTTTTTATTAGTTGATTTTAGGCTGAAATTTATAAAGAACAAAAATATAACTTTTTAAAATAACTTTCAAATTTAGTTGTTTCTTTTAATTTAACAATTTTACAGAACGTAAAATTGTAACAAATATAATACTAATAAATTATATGTTACATCGGCGGTCGCAATTGCGTCCCAAGGTACAATTACATACTTATGTTTTCCCAAACGCGCCAAAAGAACTATAACTTCAAAAATATTAAATCGCTACATCTTATAACGTGTCCCGCAGAACACGTAGTAATACGCGGCAGTTCGCAATGCGCGGAATGTAACGACCGTTATGTCGTTATTTATCGTTATTAAACGAATATCGCCACATCGCCGCCCACATTTACTTGCTCTACAAGTCCTAAAGCCTATGTACTTTTTATTAAAACTTTTTATGACTAGCCCACTGGTCTAGTAATGCGTGAGCTTGACTGCTGAGTTGGGGTAGTAGATTCGAATTTCATACGGGAGAAATATTTGCGTGTTGAGCACATGTATTTGTTACGTGTCCGGATGTACATAATTGAAACGTAAACGTAATATGTATTAATATAATATGTCTGCATGTCTTGTTTAGTTGACTGTTTCATTGGTCGAGTAGATACAAGCTCGACTGCCGATCGAGATGTGCCGATGCGAGTCCTGGGTTCAAATCGCAGTTCGTGTACTACTGGATATTTCTAACTTAGAATTACTGGTTAATATTTCTAGTAGTGGGTCAGGGTCTGGGATTGTGCGCGGTGGATGGCAATAGGCCCTATTCCATAGTGGGTCGTAAACGTGACTGGTCAAACGTGGGAGAGTATTGCACACCTCTGCCTACTTCTTCGGGGATTACAGGCTTAATGTGACGTATTAAGATAATCAGAGATCAGAGATTCGTGTGTGGAGACGTCGCAAGGTAATGATTGATTTATTAAAAACATGACAAACTAGGTTTCCCCTACCTGCCATGTACACAATGTTTCATAACACACATGTTTGAACACGCGTCCATTGCACTTGTGTATGTAATAATGTATGACGTACTTATCTGACTCCGTAAGAGACAAATAAAACAATCTTAATGTGATGAAAATAACACACACTGTAAATGAAATATTTAGTTTTGTTATGACCTGACAGACTGACAACAGGGCACAGCACGAGATTCTACGCGAAGGGCGGGTTGTCTATGTCTTCAATAAATCTTTTTAATTACTTCAATTAATTAGTCGATGAATAGATTTATAAGTATGGGAAGAGTACACGCGTCCTACGATGTGTCTTAAAGAATATTAAGCTATGTTTGTGGGAGAACATGAAAGTTGCTAAAGCGTCTCGGTCTTTAACCATCCAGCTAAGGAATCTGGAAGCACACTACCAGTTACTAAGAATTTGGAGAATACTGCTACTGCTGTATTCATCATTAATCTAATCGTTGTGTAATATTTAAAAAAGGATCGACAAATGTAACCACTGTATTGATTAAATGGCTAAACTTCAAGCACTAGATGTCTAAAAATACCTAAAGAACTATGGTCCTTAATACATACCTGTAACAGACGCATTGTTTAA
>DVPD01000156.1:0-13662 GCA_018237605.1 Apyrrothrix (Melanopyge) sp. n. Burns01
TTGGAAACACAAAGAAATCGATAATACTAAAAGACGCGTAACGGTCGAAACGGTAGCTAAATAACTTCAAAGAACAATATCGCTATTGTGTATACGTCATTGTTCTGAGATGTCCACTATTGTTGACAACAATCGAAAACAAACTCGTTCGAGGATATTGGTCCATTGTGGATGCAAACATCGGTTTCATCTATGGCGTACACGGCGTACCTCTTTGTGAGATGTGACCTAAGGTTACTGAGAACGACCTCTGGACCAAATTTGGGAGCGCAGCTACTAGATATCTCCTCTCGCATTATCCATTACAATGGACCAAAAGGACGAGATCACAAGGGGCGAAGCTGCTAAGTATTACACGAACAATGAACACAAAGACCGGTGTATGTTTACCCATGAATATGTGGAATATAATAACACAATGGCCGGTGCTATGCTAATAAGATGCATAGCAGGTTCATAACCACTATTCACGAGATAAGCTACGTGTATAACGAATTCGCGTCTCAAGTTAAATCGTGCATGTGCGGACCCATGGACTCCACGATGTAATCCCGTTTTTATGTGCTCTATTTAGACGTTTCTGCTAACAGTAATAGTGCACTATTGTTAAGTAAATTAATAAAATTATATTCACCGGTCCACTTTGCATTCTGTGTCAGTGGTCATTCGGACTGTAGACAATGCACAATGGGCGTATGCATTACATTCCCAAGTAGTATTTGTTTGCGAGTTCGCTTGCTGTGCCCATTTGATAGAACTGAAGACTGTTCACAATATATTACAAATGTGTGTTTGTGATGTTTATAAAACGTGACCGCGTTGCGAGACATGTGAGTGGCGACATTTGGCAGATGTAGCTATTTGGGCAATTATAATCGGTGTAGTGGTTTAGAAGTCCGGAGCATATGTGCACACATCTGGCCTGGATTAGCCACTCTCTCTCGGCCTGCTGAGTGCATCTCGCGTTACGCGCTCGCCTTGCTAGCTCAGTTCCTTCGTAACATTACGGACACTGTGTCATTTAAAAAAACCGCGCCTCCATTTTTTACGGCCTCTTGACTTTTAAAGCACGAAGTGCTAAAGATTACAGTTTATCTGGAGTGCGCGGTAAAAGCTCGCAAGCATTTGTGTTTCGTAATGGGAATGTTTAACTATGCCGACGCTGTGCCATTTGCCACATTTCTATGCAGCCTACTTAAGATACTATTCGGGTCAAGTTTTTAAAGTCAAAGCGCCAAAGAGACCGTATAAAAAACGTTAAGTTTGTATCTTTAGTAATGATACAAAAAGTTACGTCTTTTTTTAAAACAATTTGTAAAATTTTTCATAACATCATTTTTGAACCGCTACAGTGCACTATTAATACGGTCAAAAAAGTTTAATCTGATATAAACGTGGAAGGTGGGAGTGCACGCAGGACCACCCAAGTGGAAGTGGTCTATTTCATTAACCCTGTCTTAAAAAGTAAAAATCGTGATCACGATTATTCCAAAAAACCAGATTCATAACGTTACTAGGGGCTAATTAATAAATTTTAGTGTGGCATACTTACCAATGGGAACGCATTGAAATAAATGAAAAAAAAAACCGTTTAAATCACCAATAAAACGGGACAATCCACTGAGAGTGAAATAATAAAAGCGTTCTGCCACAAGATGATTTTTAACATAAATATTAATTTTACGACATTATTATGCTGGGTACGTACGATGCGTAACTATATATACAGTTTTTTACTAACGAGCTTTTACGAGCTGACCGCTCGTTCGGTTTGGACAAATTCCACGTTTTAAAACGTGTGAAAGTAAAACATTGAAAGGGTGTGCTTTTGACACTAGCAATAAAAGCATAATGCGTGCGCGCTGACCGGCGGGGTCGCGTCGTAAAAACGATTGGTCAAGCATTGACGGATCGTACGTATGATTATGTTCTTAGAAAGGAATTCATGAATATGGGTCAGCGATGTCTTGGGAAAGGAAATCGCGTAGAATAGGTTGTGATGCGGCGGTTATATTTTATACAATGTTAAAATTTCCTGACCTTAATAATACATTTTTTAATGGTTTAATTCAAAAAAAATATTACACACATCGTGTTCACAGTCAGATACATAAACGTAGAAGACTGAACGAAGCCGGAAACGAAATGTATATAGACGCGTAGAACGCAAGTAGCCATCCACTTGTATAACTGTAAAAGCCTCGGTAAATAGCTTCACGTTTAGCGTACATTTGCACGTGTGCTGCTCATCAATTAATAACGGATCGATTTGTTTTGTCTCTGCATCTGTTTTATTGTTCGCACCATTAAATATTTATGGCGACGTAAGAATTTTAATGGTTTTAGACTGTATTTTGATTTATTGCACTTTTAGCACGTTTTAGTGTTGTATTGTTTTGTTATATCATAATCGTACATTTTAACTGGAGCGTTGAAAGGTCTGTTTTGGTTTTAAACCGACGCCATATTAAGAATAATTTAAACATAAAATTGGTGCTGTCGCCGCTTGCACAAAAATCCACTTAACACGAAGGAAGCCATCAATACTCTGATTTTATCGAGTAAGTGATATTGAATGTTTATTTTTTTTTAAACTGCTTATAATTGAACACTAGGCGTTTGACATGAAGATGTGTATCAGAATGTAGGTACAATCGCCCATGGGAACCACCGCGTGGCTGAAAACTAAACAAACCTGTTTCGCATGCATATGCAAATATTGAGTGTACCGAATTATGAATTTCCATTATATCTATAATACTACATTATTTCTATAATACGTTACTAATAAAACCGTTTCTAATCAATACTTAAAATATTATTGAACACGCAAATTATATTGAGTATAAATATAGAAAAATAAAAAGCAAAATCTATATTTTATATTGCACTGCCAATTAGAACGTTCAATCAATATTCCACTTAAATTATCCTGTTAATTCTGTTATATATAAAGACAACCGGAAAACCAAAGCTGACCGTAGGTATAAATCCTTTCAAGCACTGATTTTCTATTGATTTATTCAAACGTCTAGTAACACACATACATTTACAGTATATACATTCGCCGTTTATGGTTATATGAGATCAAGAGAAAATCATTGTGTCACGAAACAATCAGTTACGAGAGAGTGGTGGCAAGAAATTACACAATAAAAACAAAGGGTGCGTTCCCAGCCGTGGGACTATGCAGATCAAATGTATAGAATATATTAACGCACCGAGCTCGACTCGCGACAATCAAAACATTGTGAGCCATAAAGGCGAAAAGAAATCATTCCGCCCCGATTGATCTCAAAACAGAGCACAATTGCAGGGATTACTGCAGTTATAATTACAGCAGCATTTACATAAGACAAAGATTGTAACGAATTTATTGTAATGACCACATGCGGCTTTTGAAAATTTAAACGGTATCCAAACGGAATTTTTCAGTTTTGTTTCGCTTTACAGCAACACAAAAGGTGTAGAACTTAATCCTTAAGGTATATTGCAATTGTTTTGCCATACTCCTCATCTTGGAAAGCTTTATTAAATTTTGTATTACAATTACGTTCTATTTAATATTTTGAATATAGAACTATGCTATTTAGCCAACATCTAACGTCAGTCTGCATTCTGGTTTCCGTTTGCTATAGGTTCTAAATTTAATAAAAGGTTTTTATAACACAATGACAGACTATTTCTTCGTGTTAGCATATAGCCAATACATTTTGATGTGACAAAAAACCTACTCTTCTATTAATCGGATGCTTTGCTCTCAATCAAGTTGAAAATATCGATTTTCTGAAAGATACCTTTCAGAATGTAAGATACACGGAATATTACATAAAACGACGCAAGATAATGTCTTAAAATATTAAGAAGTTTTGCATTGATCCTATCGTTTGCTGTCGGCATGCGATCAAGGAATGCATGCATAAGAAAATTCTTTATGAACTCAAGCGTCGATAATCGGATTGTTCCAATGCTCGCGATAAGGCTATCCGAGCATGGCTTATGGGTTATAAATCGTCAAGGTTGTTCGTGCCGATAACAGTTACCATGCGATGATTGTGGAGGTAAAAGTATTAATTCGATTGTTATGGCTTGTTCTATAAGCCTCGTGGCTCGCTCGCTTCGGTGTTGTTTTGTTTCGTGTGAACAATAACATGAATAGTGAAGAGTTTTTAGTTGCATTGTTGTTTGTCGTGATTAGGAATAGTGTGGTGGCGGTCGACATTTTTGGGATTATATTTATTTATAAAATATTCTATAATTTACAGCTTATGGTTTAAACTTATCTTATTGACTGCCTCGTTGGCGGGGCGCTTGCAAGCACGATTGCTAAGCAAGACGTCATGGGTTTGAAGCCCAATAGACTAATATTGGATTACTGTAACTTGAAATTCTTATTAGTTGCTCGAAATCTACATATGTGCGGAGTGTATGGCATTTTTCCCTACCTCTTATTCCAGTGGGACGTAAACGGTGAATATTGGTGTGTACTACATTCCTCTGCCTATACCTTCGAGAGGTACAACCGTGATATTACGTTTTTTCGTAATAAATTTTTTCCTACCTCGATTCATCATTTTTGTAATAAGTGTAATGCAATCAGATACTGCCGGTTCCAAAAGCTATGATACACGTACACGTATATATGTATATACATATACGCTATTTCATATGATTACGCACATATTATATATAACACATACATTAAAAAGTATGGAATGTTAAGACTATAACCACTAAGATTTTCACTCAAGATTTCATACGTAATTCTCCATTGTATTAACACGTTATCTTCCGTTGCAGAAAAATATGTAGGAACTTATAAAAGTTAGTATGAAAAAATTTCTAAAATGCATATTTTAATCATACTAGAACACCTTTATTAACTTTATTTTAAAGTTTTCTCAATTAAGTTATGGTATTATTTATTTCCAAATATGACGTCATTTTGTCCCATTAGAAGTCCTATTTCTGTGACATTAAATATGATGACAAAATCGGTGAGCGTGTCATAGTTCGGTTCCCACCAATTAGAACCCCAAATTCTTTGTCGCAGGGGAGGGTTGAGGGAATTTAATTAAATAGTCAAAATAATAGAGTGAATTAGTATGGGAACTGATTTACTTGATAAGAGCAGGGTTGTTGTGAAATCTGTGTAACTTAAAAATTAATAGCGCGGAATGTAGATGCCAAGATTTGCTTAATATAAGAATTTATACGAAGATATGAAAAGTCCCTTTTGAAAAGGATACTATAATGAGTAATGAGTAGGAATTATTTAAATTTTGTTTCTTATATATGCATAGTAATTAATAAATTGTGGTCCAAAAGATGAAAATCACATTACAATATTTCAATAAGCAAAAGATTTTATCATATTAAAAACATTGTAGAACAGATTATTATAATTTTAATGCTTAGAATGTTCACTGCAAGCTACGTATTTGTTGTTCCAACGTACGGAACATATCGCGAAGCGTAACATATTGTGAGGCGCTCGGAAGTAAAAACAAACAATGGAAAGACAAACAAAGCCGGGCGCTCTACTTTTAATAACATTGTTAAGGGCAAACGCACATTGTGACATATTTATAATTGTAAAATATTTACTCCCAGGATTATACATGTTGTATGTTTTTCCCACTTTGGAACACTCTCGTATATTGGACGTATTAAGCAACGTGGGAGTTTAGTCTTCATCTTTCCATTCTGATAGGAGCCCCGTGACCAATGTACTATCACGCCTTCCAACGTACTTCCACGATTTATTTGTTATATTTTACGTCCCGTGGAATAAGGAGTGAATCTATTGTTATGTACTGGGCACAAATTCAGACCCCGAGTTACTACGGGAATTTCAAGTTAGAAAATCCAACAATCTCACCCCGGTGAACAACAGTGGATTACTGAAAGGGCTCATGATAATGATAATGGTATTGACGTAGTTTAGGTGTGTGTACAGCAAATAGAAACGGCGGTTTACCGATCTTCTCTAATTCTCTATAACAGGATGGAAAAACGACTCACGCTTATCAATTTAGGCGAGTCTTCAATCGAAAGTGACAGATAAAGCTGTCATAGACAAGTGTGTCAATTTATCAAAGAAAAAAACATTTTTTATGTTATTATTGATGACAGATTTGAACAAAGAAGTCGTAATATTAAATTATGTCACAATACACATGCTTATCTCGACACAACTTCAGATAATCTTCAGTCATAGCTGGTGTATGTAAATTTCTATTCACAAACGAATGTTGCTTGCGACTTACGAGTAATATGAGAAAGACATCTGATATTTTTGTAATGTGCTGCTTTTGCAGAATTGTTTAGTCTTTGTTTCGTAATATAAGCAGTGTGAAAGCTTAATTTTTGATACTAATTTCACAATTGATTACTATTATTATTGTATCATCGCGCCAGATCCCTTATGTGGTAGGCAGAGAGCACCGAGTGCCAAATATCTCTATCCTTATAGACAAAACGTGTTTTTTTAGCATTTGCAATTTTTGTTGGAATTGTGTGTATTTGGTCTCCTCTCATTCTCTAGATGCTGTTGTTACCAGCGGTACCAAAATAATTAAATATCTAAAACCACATGACCGGCTTAACCCGTCAATGTGAAGAATGTTAATATTGCATTTACGTCAGCGGGCGCGTAAACAGTGCAAGCGGATTTAACAATGCACCGACCCGCCCACGCTTCTCCCGATGACAGGTAAAATAAACAAATTGAGAAGATTAATGCCGGATTTCACCAAATTCGAAGAACAAAAGATCTCTGTCATTACCGTCCGGAAACTTGAGAAGATTATGGTTTACGGGTACCCATTTATTTAAGACTCATATATATAAATTGCCGGCCTTTTGAAAGATAATGGTAACTTTAAAGAGTCATCTTCAAGAGCTTGGGATGTAACAGCTTGCGAAAAGTAGGAGTACCACACTCCCCTGTTTAACTCTTTGGGGAAATATAGGCGTGACGTTATATTATCTTAAAGACAGCTGTACAAATTGATTAGGCTACATTAAATACCTTTCGAAATCAGATAAGGAACTATGCTGTCACTTTTGATGGATAATAATTTGTGACAGGCGATCAAGAATTCGCACAGAGATATTTTCCGACGTATTTTGTCCGAGGTTTAGATTAAAATCTAGTTCAAATATATCCAATTGTGGACATATGATCGACTTATCAGTTTTGATTGTGATAAAACTTATGTTCGTTTCGAGTACCAGATCTACGTGTTAGTACAATTGAGTTTGGCTGAAAATAGTAGTGACAATACTGTTTATACTGTTCAGATATAGGGAACTTTTTGATCAAATATTTAAAGTTCAGAATATTTAATCCAATATTTTGACTTTCATTAAACATTCCCATCACCCTACACCATGACTTCAATCCGGTATATTAAAATCACGTAATATACAGCCCTCGGTAACTGTTTCATTTTTAGTTATCTTTCTTGAGTAACGTATATATTTTGAGAAATTTGATATAAGTTCCTATACACTTGTTTTAGTAAATTCTAGTAAATACAATCTCCAGAATCATGTTGTCGAATATGAAGACTATAGACGTAACCATGATATTTTAAAGTGCAATTTATTAATAATACATTGTATGAAAATGAATCGTTTGTTAACGTCACGCGACACTTCGACGGGCAAGTAGCTCTGTATTGTAGGGCATTGGGGTCGCAATGGAGAGAGATCTTTGACCCTTTGTCCGTATTACCTACATGAAGAAATGAGTCACGAGGGGAAATTTTCTCACCGATAAATATTACGCGTTGTTCCATAACGCGCGGTTCTGTTTTCACTTTCCACTATTATCGTTTTATTTATTTATATACTTGAGTATTCAATTTCAAATAGAAACAATAGATTACCGTGTTCCTCACACTGCTAATAAAATTAGTAAGAAAATCTTGTGTCTTCGTATTTCTGTCAATTACGTTACGTCACCGAAAAATGTTATTTGTCATTTTATTAAAACGTAAGTAAATTGGTAAACGTACGTAAAGTAAGTGTTTGCTTACAACATCTACCTAGATTGCTTCCGAAATTAATATTAACATTAAAAGCCAAAAACATAAATGTACATGTATACATATATACATACGACTATATACACGACATTTGGGATCAAATGGATCATGGATGGATCATCAAGACCGGACATACCGATGAGTCACCACCATTCCTGATAGGAGACTCGTGTCTAGCAGTGGAATGATAAAAAGGCTCGGGGGAACCACCATTTCGGAAGGGTTTCGGGAAATGACGCAGAATTTGAATATAATTTAGATAAAGCTAACACCAACGGAACATCATAACATTACTTATAAAAGCCATGATTTATAATATGTACGTACTAAGCTAGGTATTAAGCAGTCGTGATGTAACTATCATTGATATTTATTGGCCTGGCGTGTCACCTTGCAGTTGTCACGTCACGGACTGAAATGTTTAGCAAGCCGTTATTATTGCTAACCTGCTTGGAACTGGTACATAAATGTTTGATAAACAGTGCATTATGCTATCGAAACACGATGACTTCAATCTTTGTCACATTTATTACGACTAAAGACAATTTTGAATATAAAGTTGACATTACCTGATACATTTTTGGGTAATTGAAGAACTAGAGAACAGTAGTTATTAATTACTTGTTTAAAAAGTATACAATATTCTTTTAAAATCCTTTTGCAATTTTTAATACAGAGAATTGGGCAATGAATTGGAATTAACAGCACCATTCGTATCTAAGACCGGGTTTTGTTCTGTTAGAAAAGTTAAACTGTTAGATCGACAATTGTTCGCGATTAACGTTAAATCTACAGTTGTGGCCGCGGATGTGTTTGTAACTGGTTCGTCGCAGTCGTTATCTAACACGCACGTGTCTCATGTTTGTCTGTTCGTCACAGTATGTAAAGGCAAACAGTAGTCAACTTCTAACCAAGTTGACAGCGAACTCAGGTATAATCATACAACATTGTTTTTAAGTATTTAGACGCATTAATTTTAACTTTCGCGATAACATAATGCTGTTTTATAACGGGTGTTCATCATAACTCGACATAGCAGTATTTTAATTATGTATTCGCTAATTCGACCCAATTGCCATGGATCGTGGTCGTGGCGAATATGCGGCCGGGCGGAGACGGTACACATTGTTGACGACAGTAACTGTATGGCTGTTGTAAACGTGTGTCTAGCTTCTGGTTTTGGACTACCAAAAGACTAGTACAAAGGATGACTAGTTTTACACTTGATATCTCTAAAGATAAAAGATTACTTCCGATTAATATGTAAGCTACTGTATTACGGTTAACATAACTAAATATATTTTAAAGTAAGAAGTTAAAGTTCAAGGCAAAATGATTAATTCGGATGGGAGTGCAAGATTATATTTACACGCGTTAAGTGTTTATATAATTACTGCATTACAAATTATGTAATCTGTGTGTAAAGCCTTCGGAACACTGATGTGGTTGCGGATTATGAGTAGTAAAGTTAAGCAACAACAGAGCGGCCGTTAGTGATAGATTTTTTGTTAAATGTTGTTTGCTGTTTTTAATACGGTTTAAAACTTCTAACAGTCGGGATGTCTACTTTACCCATATCTGCGCCAATTCGTACTGAAGAAACGTGGTGGAGTGTGGTCCAAGAATTATTTGTATCCAACCAGTAGAAAATCAAATCAAGTTCTAAAATAGGACTCTCTTGTGGTCTCATAGTAATTAATGACTTTAAAATCTAATTTTTGCTCAAATTCGCTTTCTTGGCTCTCGAAGATTTTCAGATTGCAAGGCTGTTGCGGTACAGTAGGAATACTACAATGTTCACTAGGACGAATCTATCAACACGAATCTACTGTTTTAAAATATTGTCCTACCTCTTCGAGGATCATAGGCGTAAGGCGCAGGAATTATTAATTTTGTGAAGGATATGTTCTTTTATCGGTATAACAAAGAACATTTCTTATTAACCGAATTATTAAAATTTGTTTATTTCCTTTACAACCACCGCCATGTTTTGGGTTCATGATGAGTCTGTATAGCTTATACTATGCGTAGTACGCATTGTTATGGACCTACCGCATTGCCGGACACCGCTAGGTCGCTAAGAAGCCGCTTTGTTTTCAAAAACAGACGATTTGCCTTAAGATGTGGGCCAAGCCGTTTCCTGTTATGAGGTGTGGTCTTTGTAATGCTATGAAGACCTCCAAAAGGGAGATGCGCGCAGCACATTAATGTCCGACTTCGTTTGTTTTGTTTATTCTACGTCTTTAAGAAGTTGCCGTATACAAGCCGTTTATATATCTTATTTAGAGGAAACGTATACGAAACACATGGATCGTGGAATTCTGTTTTTCGTCTGTTGCGTTTCGTGCACAATACGCGTTTGTTTTATCGCGGAATTCTGTTTTTAATCGGTTGCGTTTCGTGCATAATACGCATTTGGTGTACGCGTTCGCCCATTTTTTTTGATCGCAAGTACACTTTTATTGACCATGTGCGTTTTGTGTTCACGCTCGAGTAATTTTTGTGATTACATTTTCAGCAAGCGACACGCACTCGTCTAAGAATTCCAAAATAAAGGGAACACTGCCTGTCGCAAATTGAGATTATTAGCTTCATTGGATAATTGGTGCTTTCCGAAGTTCTAAGTTAATAAGGATTTAGCTGAGTCACCGTAATTATCGCGCCTGCTGCACCCTTGGGGAATCCATCATTCTGACCATTATAGACTCAATTAAATCTCATTTACATAACCTATGCTAGGAGGGAGCTATTCTCTCTTAGACATGTCACCACCTTTGTCCCGTGGAGAAAGAAACAACTTAGGGTAACAATGAGAGCAGTTTGACCCTCAATGGCCGGACTGGTCTTATTTGTGTATTTTGAGCAATAAACAGTGCATTTTATGCGATTGTGAGTTTTTTTTCTAATTTAAATTTGAATGGGTGAATGCACATTGTCCGTTGCGAGCTCGTGGACTGCACTGCAGGTACCGTTGGTGCATAATTATTAGAAATGATCGAAGCGGGTGAGAGTAACGTCGTTGCGGGCCATGGGAATCAAACTCGCGAATGCAGTTTGGCGGGAAAAGTGACGTTTCGTTGTTGACAGGTGACGGATGAACTTGTTTTTTTAAAATAAATAATGCAGTCGTGATTTTTGGTTTGCTAATCTTGTGACGTGCATACAAATGGCTGATACGCTTGATGCCTAGGTTTTTTGTCCATTGGAATTTGACTTGTGTGTCGGCGAGAATTAAATTTTTCAACGTGTAACCCATTTTTAACTATTGACTTTTATGCCTTTGTTATTGAATGAGGACGTGTCGACGCGCCGGGAACTGGAATAAAGAACAAAATTGCTCTAATCCCTACATAATACATCCTCTTTTACGACCGTAAAACCTTTAAAGACTATAGTCACGATTATTCGAATTGAAAGGCGCGTGAGCTCATGCCCCGTCCAGATATGTTGATGATTGACTAATACAGAGTAATAAATATGACGACGTGGTGTGAAAAGAAAATAAATTTTAGTGCACGCTTAATATTCTTATAGCGTCCTGCTGACCCTGTAACAGAGACCAAACTAATAACCAAACAATAACAAAACGCAAAGCGTTAGACACACACACACCCACGCAATAGGACTACGCAACACACACAAAGGATAACAAACAATAATACAATAATTTTCATTCCTTTTCGGTGCGTACGCGTATTCTACCCAGTGCGCTCGCACGTGTAGTGCCGTCTCCCTCTAGCGGTCATTGACCGCGCATCTCCGACGAGATTGCATCTAGTGGCCAAGCAGCTTCCCCCAGATAGATGCAGCACAGTACTGACCAATTAAAAGATAATTTTTTAATCCCCTACCGGGCTACTACATTTGCTTTGCACTTGATAGTTGTAGTACATCACTTTTACAGCTGCAAACGAATCATATGAACGACTGAGCTGAGCTTGTGAAATATGTAAGTATTAGATTAGCGGTGACCTACTTACAGCAGATAAGAAAAAATACAGCGCAATAACACAAATACACCACGATCGCGTTACACCGCGCCGGCTTCACCAAACCACTGGATCGTCGTATAAATGACCGTTGGCTCAACAGATTCAAATTTCACTAAAAAAACAAACAAAAAGAAAACCACAAACGTCCCGGAGTAGTTTATTTATGGAGTAGTACAAAATCTCCAATAAGAAAAGCGCGTACACTGGAGCCCGGTCCAGTCTTGAAAAAACCAAAACAATTTTTTGTCGGCTCCAAAATCAGTTTACGATCGCTGTCGAATAGTAAACGAGCGAGACTATTATATTTCTGTCCTTGTCTGATGCTGAAGCGGAATAAACCTGACCCTCCAGTAGACGTTTGATAGTTCTAAGGTTTCTTAGAAAAAGCGTTGGCGTGATCTCCCCATGTTTAATAAGTCGTATTGTTCCGAGTTCAAGGAATTAAGATAATGTACAATACAAAACGGTTCTGTGGTGTGATTAGTTGCAGTTGAGCTTTTGTCTTTAGAATGAGGTTTGCTTGATGCTTCACAAAACTACATTAGCTTCGTAATAACTAACATGCTTATAAGTCTTAACGCCAGGTCTCTCGTGGGGTAGGCAGAGATCTCTATCCTTAAAGATCTGGCATGCTCCTTCTACATTCATCACTTTCTTCATATTTAAGCTTAGTGGAAATCGATTTCACAATACAATAAAAAGTATCTGAAGGTCAAATATTTAGCTTGATTCTTTAAACAAAACATGACCAGTATAAAACAACATAGCTCTAAACTCTTCTTGACCTTTTCACTTACTAAGCCACAGTATGTTGAATACAAATCTTGTTTTAGATTTAGAAGGATAAAAGGTAAACTAAGGCCAGTGCGGCTTCGTAGATTCCTGCACGCCTTATGAAATGTCCCGTCTACGTTATGGAGAAGTCTAATGTTTGAGCAGGTTTCTTCACGATATTTTCCTTCACCGTTACAGCAAGTGATATTTAATGCAACATCACGCATATAATTCCCGAAGAGGTAGGCAGACGAATGTAATAAAATCCTTAGCTTCACACCAGTTACGTTTACGTCCCACTATGGAAAGTCTATTGTCAGACACCGGGCACCGTGCACAAATCTAGACTCCAAGCTACTAATAGAAAATCGAAGTTAGAAAGACCCGATAGTATTCGATAACCCGGGACTTCTCGATCAGCAGTTGCGCTTAAAACCACTCGACCAACCAGGCAACCAACGTGTTGAATCTAACAAAGGCCTCACTAACTCAATTGATTTGAAATACGGCATACGAGGATGATACGTTTGTTAAAAATTACGAATTAATTGTGACCTGACATAAATGCAATTTTAATTGACTGTCTCCCGTGTGAAATAATCGCGACTGCCCGCTAATGGGACTATAGCTCGTTTGTGGAATCCATCAAATTAATACCAGCACTCATAACACGCTAAGTGACCGACGACAGCTGACCATGATTGATGTGTTTAATCAATATTAATATTCAAAATAATGCGTCTTCATAGTGCTATTAAAATTCACATTGTTAATATAACGTAACATCACGCCTGAGATTCCTGATGAGGTAGGCAGAGGAATGTAGTACACTCCCACGTTTC
>DVPD01000157.1:0-13658 GCA_018237605.1 Apyrrothrix (Melanopyge) sp. n. Burns01
ATCATAGTTAGGTTATGAATGTAATCAGTTAATATCATTTATATGATAATACACAATCGTTTCAACTTATATTTGAGTGAATAATTGATTCTACACGAGATAAACAGCTTGTTCTATTTCTCGTTTTATATTATTATATAGTCGTTAAAGGATAATTAGTATTTATTTATTATCGTCAAACTCCAACGTTTTTACGATATACATACATCAACACCACAAAACCATATCGACCATTAGCTTTTCGCACTTTTATTACTTCAGTGACATCTGTGTGGGTTTTAAAATTCAAGTTGTAACTGCGAAATTATTCAAACAGTGTCAGGTGTCCCCCATACTACCTACCCGTACAATGTAAAACTAAAATTTGATGCGCACATGCCTTTGACGTTGTGACGGTCCACACTACCGACGAGCAACGATAAGAAAGCAAGGAGGCGATGTTTCGCTTCAAACTGTTTCCACGATGTTCAATGGGAAGTGATTGATATGTAAATTTGTGATGACTTATTACGTCCTACGGATAGTGTGTGAAAGGAGGAGTTTTAAGGTCGTATTAATATCATCAACCAGGCTATAGACAACTGAATCTATAAGGAGATACGTTAACTATTTTTTTGGACTGAAATGTAAAGTGTTTGTTGACATATATGCGATGTAGCATTTATAACCTCCTAAGGGTTACTTAAAACAGTCTGCTATCGTTAATTTCGCTGGACGACTGCTGTGACAACTGCATAGAGAAAAAAATATTAATATCACGTCTGTAATAAATGAAGAGGTATACAAAACAGTGTATACATTCCAATGTTTCAGCAGTTATTTTTGCATCCCATCATGGAATAGGCGGTAAGACACAAATCCAGACTTCGAGTCTCTACTGGAAATTTTAACAAGAATTTATCCAATTTATAAAAAAATAACTGTCAATAAATCAATTTCAAAAATTGCAAAAATTCAGGCTTGTTTATCTTACGTCGTTTATGTCTTTGCTGTGTGACACGTCGGCTATTCAAGCAACTCTAAACTATGCCACAGAGTAAAACATTTCACTTCCCGTATGTAACATTTTGCAAAACTCCCGCTCGGAGTGTTATAAAACTTTTTTGTCTGTGACAAAAACCCGTCACAGGTTTTGATATTTCTGTGGCGTGCATGTCCGCTGGGGAAGGAGAACACAATATCTGTCATATAAACACCCATGATTGATTGACCCGCACCCGACTAATGCTTATAGGAAGCAATAAACAGCTGGCGATTCTGTTGGAAATTTATTTTTTTATTTCAAGTGTTCTGATAGATTGTTTTAGGTCATTAGAAAAATAAGTGCGCGGACTTTTTTTCCAACGTAAATGAGTGTATTTCACTCATCAATGTCCGAACTACGTGTGTTTTAGATTGGACCGCTCAACGTTTCCATTGTATAGTGGATGTTCTTATTGGGAAAGGTCTCGTTTATCTTATCGGAATTCAGCCCACGCTCTCTTTCCGCGGCTTTATATTGTTATTTGAAGTGACTATATTGTACCAAACAGTCGTAAAAATAAATAAACAGAACATTATTTTCCTTTGTCAGGGTTGGAAATCTGTTCGTGATACACGTAAATCCGTCCTCGTCCCCTGTCTGTCGGTGTCGTTGAAAGGACTCGTCCCGTCGTTTTGTTACGCGCCGTCAACGCCGTCGACCCCGCACGGGTAATCTTCAGTAAGCCGAAGACTTTCATCTCGTGCCTAGTGTGTGTTAACATGGACGTTAGAAATATAGACGGTCAGAGCTATTAAAGTATGCCTCCAAGAGATATCGCAGCGATTGGCCATCGAGGATTCTACACCTTTCATTGGTGTCACTACAGTGACTCAGCTATGCGGAGTAGCTCCACTCTGTCGGGCGGCTGTCATCGGAACGATCGCCCGTCATTGCACGTCCACCTCGCGCATAGCACGCACGCTTGCATTACGCAGCGCGCCACCCCTCGAAGCGGAAAACGTATAGCTGTCTTTCTCTTTCGTTGTGATTCAATGGTTCCTACTGACAGCTGTCTCGCTCGCGCGAGCGGTATGCGGGGAGGGGGCGCTGCAGGCGGGTCGTAAATCACGCGGCGTCTCATTCCACGCGGGATCGCCGCTGCCGCCGCAGGCACCGCGCACTTCCCTCTCGACCGCCGGCTACGCGGCGCGTCTTTCGCGACGTGTTTACAATCTGAACTATTCTTGGGAAGTCAGTTGTTGTCTATTGTAATAGTGTTTTTTGCTTACTAAAGTGTTGTTTGATGGATCCAAGAACTTTTCATCACGAATCGTTGGAGATATTTTGATAAGATTGCGTCCAAAATGATCGTCGAACCGGACCATGTGAGGTAGGATTTTTATTTACACAAGTGTTCCATTGTTTTCCAGTAGTCTATCACTTTTTCTACATTGTCTGGTGTTTCGACATGTTCAATCTGTATTCGATCTATACTTTATTCTGCCTCAAGGCACTTTTTTATTGCTAATTTGAATGTTGTGAATAAAGTTCCCAACTAAAGTTGTGTAAACTCTTAACTTTTTTTCGTTCTATATTTTAAAACTATTATGGTATTTGGAACCATTCTAATAAGAAGTCATTAAATTTCTCGCAATCGTCCTTAATTTATTCATATGTGCTATTAAATTGATAACATCTGCCGGCCAAAAATACACTTTGAACATTCGCATTTCGGCTAAGTGGAGTGAATTTATCTATATATTGATATTATATACTTATGAACACCGACATTTATTTTACATCTGTGTGACTTTAGAACTTCTAAAACAATTATATTTTAAGCTTTCGGCATCTTTGTGTATTAGCGATATGTTTAGTTGTTGGGTTTTGAAATCATCTTGTGGTTATTTTCATTCATTTATATTCCGTGTATCATTATAATGGATGTCGATGAATTTTATTGTCGCATAAATATCGATGATAAGTGTCTTCCTCCATTGTTACCAATAAACGTTTATCAAAGCTATCTTGATTATTCCAACGTGGGCCTGTCAGGTCGTGTTGTTTTATTATTCATACCTTCATCTCATTATTATTGTCAAACATAAATTTTATAAGAGTCTACCTATTATATTATTTACCGAGAGGTTAATACTTTGATTCGAAACTTTTCAATTCTTTTCATATTTTTATTCTTATGGATTCATTTAGTGCCGGTGCAGAATAGGACGGTGTTAAAATAGCAGTTCATATCATTTTAACAGAATGCAAAAAAACTTTTTCGAAAATAAACAGAAAGAAACCAGTTTTCAATTTGAGCTTTTCTTACATATGGTAATAAAATACAACTATATATAAAAAATCCTATATCGTATATAATTTTTATTTCGTGTAATTTGTTACCTACATGGGAAGAAAAATTAGAAATTTTAGTTTTTTTGCTATGTAGATAACAGATTTCTTGACCACATTTGGTTAATGTAAATAGTTGTATGAATTTAAAATAGTTTTAAAATGTGTCAATGTATAACAACATAATGACTTCACTAATAATTGTTCACAAAACGTCATACTTAATTGATAAAAAAATGTAATGGAAGTTTGTTTACGATTGAAATATTCAAATGATCTGAAGCAGGTTGACATCATAAAAAGTTAATTTATTTGCTTTAATTTATGTTTAACGTTGGACATTTCTTTGTCCTCAGGGAGAGTCCGAGATGTCTCTCGAGGGAGTCGTCGGGTGCCCCACGGTGTCCCTCCAACGATTCTGTATACTCAGGCCGAAGCGCACCAGGGCTGCCACTGCCAGCAGCCTTGTCAGCAGCCCTGCCAGCCGCTCTACCTGCAGCGTTACTTCCTCCACATTCTGCAGCAGTCGCTGCTTACTTAGGCGCAGCAGCCGCAGCCGCCCAGCAGCGCCTCCTAATGTCCTGCCATGATGATATGACGGACTCCGAACGAGCCGATGCCGTTCTAGATTTCAGCACGAAGCGAAGCGAATCTCCACACGATGATGAGGATCTAGATGATGCCGTTAATCTCAGTAAGAATGAAAACGGACCCTTAGATTTATCTGTTGGAACTAGAAAGAGAGGTCCAGAAGATTCACCATCCCCCGTCCCCACGAGAAAAAGTTCCAGACCTGCTGATTTTAAACCATCTTCTTCGCCATGGACTACTCCAGTAGCGCCACATTTACCTTTTTTTGCGGGGGTTGTAGCCAGTCTTTCGCCAAAAGGTAGTATCCCTGCCGAATGGAATGGAAAACTAAAGCACGGTGCACCGACGCCAAGTGATGCAACAAAAGCACTTGAGAAAATGAGTGAACTTAGTAGACTAGGAGGTGAAGAACTATTCAGATCTGTACAAAGCGCCGCCTTAGGTGCTGGGTTGACTCCTAACGCGGCAGCTCGTCATTCAGCCTGGCAGTCTCATTGGCTCAATAAAGGTGCGGACCAGACTAAAGACGTGTTAAAGTGCGTCTGGTGTAAAAAGAGCTTCAATTCTCTCGCTGACCTTACAGTTCACATGAAGGAAGCTAAGCACTGTGGTGTAAATGTTCCAGTACCCCCTGCGACCGGTGCACCCATACCATCATCTCTGCAGCCACCTTCGAGTTCACCATCAACACCATCGCACAATTCGTCGTCTTCTAGCGGTTCATCTAAACCTAACCATAACGATCTCAACATGCTTATAAAGGAAAATATGCCTATTCCTAGGAAATTAGTACGCGGTCAAGATGTATGGTTAGGTAAAGGTGCTGAGCAAACTAGGCAAATTTTGAAATGCATGTGGTGTGCGGAAAGCTTCCGTTCACTAGCTGAAATGACTAGTCACATGCAACGCACTCAGCACTACACTAACATTATATCACAGGAGCAAATAATTTCGTGGAAATCTTCCGATGAAGCAAAAGGTTCAAATTCTAGTGCCCCCGGCGCTAATAATGCAGTGCCTCCTAGCACGGGCACGAGTAGTCATGTTAGCGCGGTGCTCACTTGTAAAGTATGTGATCAAGCATTTAGCTCCTTGAAAGAATTAAGTAATCATATGGTTAAGAATTCGCATTACAAAGAACATATTATGCGGTCCATTACAGAAAGCGGTGGGCGGAGACGTCAAACTCGCGAAAAGCGAAAGAAATCTCTGCCTGTTAGGAAGTTACTCGAATTAGAACGGGCGCAGCATGAGTTCAAAAACGGCGAAGGGAACGGGGTTCCTATGGGTAAACCGATTAGGGACTTCGGCGCCGGTAGTAGGATTACGTGCGAAAAATGCGGTGATAAAATAGAGACAGCTGTTTTCGTTGAGCATATTAGACAATGCATAGGGGCGCCTATGTCAAATAGCCAAAGGAATTTTCTAAAGAGTGCTCTCCTATCCAACAATATTATTCCCCCCGACGTGCCCGGACACATCACTCCAACCAGTCGTGACGGTCGTAAAAGTATCAACGAAGAGCTTCCTTCTCCCGGTTCTGCTCATCATCGTTCTCCCTCGTCCGTAAATGATTCTTCTCCGAGTTCCAAAGATCCCAATTGTAGCAACGAAAAGAGCTCATCGCCATCGGTACTCAATGCCATAGAACAATTGATAGAGAAAAGTTTCGATACTCGATCGCGGCATTCTGTGCCTGGTATACCCGGTGGAACATCTCATGCTCCGATTGGCTCTAGTATTTTAAAACGGTTAGGCATAGATGAAAGCGTAGATTATACGAAGCCCTTAGTAGATGCTCAAACAATGAGTATGTTACGTAGCTATCACCATCAACAGGGCTACGGACGTCGTGAGCGCAGTGGAAGCGAGTCTAGTTCTATGTCAGAGCGTGGCGGCAGTAGAGTGGAGTCGCTCACCCCTGACCGAAAATTAGACGCTTATCATATGACTCCACGCACAACGCCTGATACCCGCGGCTCTCAGACCCCGGTTTCCGAAGATCGCCCTACTGAATTGCGGATAAAGAAGGAAGTCACGGAGGATGACGAGCGCGAAAACGGCGTGGATTTGAGTAGCCAGTCCATTCGCGTTAAGACTGAGATCGATGATGAAGATGAGCAAGGCAGGCCCGGCAGTTCTGCCGAGGAAGATATTAAACCTACTGTACCCAAACGCGAAAGTGAGGGTCCGAGTCCCGCTGCTAGCCCCCGCAGCCCAGCCAGTGATCGTTCCGCCCCAACTCCAGGTGCCGAACGAAAGCCTGCTTCTAGTCTAGGTGCTTTATCTTCAATGTTTGATAACTTAACTGGCGGAGGGTCCTCGAGCGAGCCGAGTTCTTCCCGCCGTAGCGGTAGTCACCCTTTAGCCGCTTTGCAAAAATTGTGTGATAAAGCTGAGACTAACCCATCCCGCGCTCCTGCGCCTGCGCCTTCGCCTGCTGGGCCTCCGAGCATTCTAACATTCAGTTGGGCCTGTAATGATGCGGTAGTCACCGATTCAATTATGAAGTGCGCCTTATGTGATACTCCATTTATATCTAAAGGCGCTTACCGACATCACTTATCAAAAATGCACTTTGTGAAGGACGGTGCCTTACCCGAACCCGTTCCTGTTAAGGCGCCGCCCGCAGCTGGGTCTCCAGGGACTCACAAGAGTGGCGGGTCCAACGCGGCTTCTCCGCAGGACCCACGCAGCCCCTCTCAGTCGTTCGAGGAAAGTCCGCACTCCAAGTTTCTCAAGTATACGGAGCTCGCGAAGCAGCTGTCCAGCAAATACGTGTAGACAGTAAGGGTCGGCCGGGCCATCAATTGTGATGATACCATATCTTGCTACGTTGAACCTATGTAGGCTAGGTCGCGCTGCGACGGTAAGTATTTCGAAACTCTTTGCCAATTTAATTATTTAGGTAATCGTTAGAGTTCACCGCATAGTTCGGTTAGTGTAATTAACGTCTAGCGACATAAGTATACGCCAAACGTCTTACGTTCGTTAATGTAAGAGAATATTTTCAAAATATTGCCTTTAGAGAGGACGGTCGGCGGTCGCGCGGCCGGGGCTTATCTTCCACACTACGTTGTAATTCCATTTTGATAATTGTAAATATAAGTCACATTAAGTCTTAAAGTTCGATTCGATCTCTTGTAAATGTATATTTTTTGCTAATAAAAATCTAAATAATAAATTTCGTTCGCGTTTAATTGTCGTTGGGCCCTCGCTGTCGGCGCCGCTCGCCGCGTTAGCGGCTCTTACAGTATTTTAAAATTTCGTTGCAATATAACTTTCTTTCGTGTTACTTAATTTTTTTCTGTGTAAATCAGAGTTAGGTTAACGTCTTAGTTATTTTATGTATATTTTGAAGTATTTTTTTGTTCGGTGAATTTTTAATATCCGTCGATGCCTGTAATCTCAGAGATCCAATCTCATTCGTTCAGTTGGTGTACATATGACGCAGTTGGACATGGAATGCAATATTATTACAATCTCCTTAGTGTAAATTTCGCTCTAGGTACGCCCTCGCGGGGTTGCTATTTATTATTTAGTGTTAAGAACGTAATGTTAGGCGACTCTACTGTGAACCTTGTATACCAATGTACCAGCGCATTAAGGTTGTCGAAATCGACCTAATTGTATTAAAATAAAAAAGTGATAATTATACAAATTTTTGTTTGAAAGGACGACAACATTCGTATACGTTTAGGACATTCTGTAATGAAAGATATCTTCCAATTGTAACTGCAGATATACGAGTTGTATATACGGTACTTGAGTGTAAAAACTCTTTTATATTTAATAAAAATATTGTAAACTGTGTAATGTAAGTTGGAGACGATATCAGAACGTAACAGCACTTGGGAATGTGAGGCGTTTGAAGAGTAGGCTCGGGAATTCTGATTGTTTCAGTGCTGTAAATTTACATTCGATATTTTTACAGTATTAACTCGAATTCTGATTACTCTATGAACGCATGTGAAATTCTAAGCACAATTGCAGGAAGATTTTATTTATATACATAACATACTTGCATATGGCATGAAGCCACATTTTATGTTTTTTGGAAAATTAGAAACTTTTTGCTAGTCTTCGTATATTCTGGGAGACTTGTGTAATGTACTACCGTTCATGATTTCCTGTAAATGTGCTCCGAATCGTCGTTAATAATAATAAAAAATTACGAAATTTTAAAATTGATCAACTATCATTTTAACGATAATAATGCAACATACGGACAAATTATGTATACGCTGGCTCTGATGAGAGCTCTTTGCTCATTCTATAATTAAAAAATGTGTTGAAATATTGATTTTACCAAATTTAATAATCTTATTTAATTTTTTATGTTGTATTTCAAAATGCAATTAAAAGCTCAAAGAAATATATATGTTAAAAAATACTTATAAAGGCATTTTATTTATTTGAACCTCAATCATCCCTCAATATGTTCTAATACTACTACTAGGTATACTTCTATTAAATTAATACACGCATAATAAACAGTCCGTATTTCCAAACATTTTTAACACTTTTAAAATATATCTAAAGAAACAATCATCAAATGTGTGATAAAATTCCTAGCCCATTCCTGGCGGCAGTCTTATCTGTACTTCATCTGCATGCTAAAATATTTTAACCCCTGACAAAACCTGGAAGAAAAATTCAAGATCCAAGTTATTATGCATTGAATAATTTTCTTAACTGTCTCATAAATGCATTTCAAATCTTAGTTTACATATATACATTTCAAGTCAATTGATGAATAATTTTAATCATAAGGCCATTTATCGATAGATTGAGCATACGAAAGCAACACTATATAACCATAACAGAAATAAAATAACTAGTTCAATACACACAGTTAGGAAACTACACCAAAACATACTCTTTAATGAAAGTAATTTCTCTCTACCTTCATTTAGCTCAATATTTTAGTGTAAGAATTAACATCTCCAGTACTAAAAAATGCACCGGAAATTGAATCAGGTACTTGCAATTACAAATATCTATAATTTCTATATATCTGTATATCAAATATAATAATAATTCGTTAATTCACTACATGCCACATGCAATGCAATTAGTAAGAAAAATGAAGAGTACATAAAGTACATAGGAGTTACATTTGGTACCATAAGTGTAATCAATGTACCAGAAGTGTAATCAATGTAACAAAAATAACGGTTATTTATCACTAGATTTTATTAGCTACTTTCCTCAACGTCAAAAGAACCATTTCTGTACTCTCACAGAAAATCAACACCTATATATTCTTTCGTGAAAAATCACCACCCACGTTACAGATCAAATTATAATCAACACATCTATTATTTAGCCACCGTCTTAGATTCAAGGGTCCTAAGGGATCACTCAAGGAGACGTCTTAACTCGATGGAACCTCACCTTAATCACTCTAACGACACCCATTCATCGCTAGCTGTGGATTTTCTTTTACCGAGAATACACAATTTTATCGTACATTGCTTAGCTACTACAGTGTTAGTGAAGCTTGAAATAACTAAACCATCGATGTAATATAAAAGTATCCAGCATAATTTTCTCAACTGAAGCTCAGTACGACTTTTCAAATATGTATGGTGCACATTGCGCTATAGAAATACTCAAAACATTTTGGTTTGGTAAAGAAAAGCAGCAATGTTTTAAGGAGTAAGTTGACACGATAGACACGTCAATCAAAGTTGAAGAGTTGGTGTTACAGGTATTGTAAATATACGTCAATATTTTCGTTTTGGGTAACATATTTTCAGTATATTATGTCGTTAGATCATCAATGACGTGATTTGTGAATACAGGTACACAAATTTGGGAAGGGCGCAGACTTCTAAGGTACAGGCTCTGCCTAGTTTAGAACTCAGAGCTTTATCTGTTATACACCTTTTTGTAACCAAGTAAATCAAATTATTATTATTATAAAGTGACTGCCGCTTTGGTTGAGTGGTTGCAAACAGCACTGCTGATCGAGAGGACCTGGGTTCAAATCCCGGTTTGGATTTTTCTAACTTATAATTTCTAGTATTAGCTCGCGGTCTGGATTTGTGCTCAGTATTTGGCAATAGGCTCACTCTCTTTTCCATGGGGGGAATGAAACGTAACTGTGACCCACGTTTCACGTGTAATACACTCCTCTGCCTACCTCTTCACGGATTACAGGCGTGATGTTACGTTAAAATCGTTATATGTTAAGCAGTAAAGGTAACTCACGTTAATTCCATACTGTTGCTCATAATCATGATCCGTCCATATTGAATAATCATGTGGAGTTAAAAGAATTTAATACACACACAGTATTAGTATTATGTACTTAGGTTCAGATTTGTCAGTCAGATTTGTCTTCAGTCGATCAATAAATTTGATACATATCTCATATACATTTTGTTTTATTAAAAATATTAACATTAAAAGGTGACATAATAATTATTTCAGTACCATTAATATCCCGTATATTCACAGTTCCCTTTCATTCCGACCCCAGTTGGCCGTACATCTAATAATGGAAGCTAATTAAAATGACGTTTTGTTCTATGTAGATAATCAAATTATTAATTAACACAACTAGACAACCATCATTTTCAAAATGTTTTGTTGGATAGGGTCATTTTTTATAAATATTAAAATTCAGTACTTTAAGATATGTAGGTCAGATAGTGGATGAGAGGGGAATCAGAAGTCTCCGAAACCGGCGTGCATATACATGATAAATTTCGTAGGACACGTCAGATCTGCAAAGGTAAATAATGTGCCTTCGGTGCACTCTACCTATCTCGTAAGGGACCTGGCGTGAAGATATATCGTCATATCCCTTGAATTACACTGATATTGACCCGCAGAATTACGTGCAACGGCGGTGCGATATGAAAACCCTAGACTAATCGGTCTACCTACTGTGATGTCTCTCAAACGTCTTTTAAAATGGTGGACGTGTATATTATATCATTAGTGGGCTCGGCTGCCTGTTATTAATATTTTAAATTATTATGAAAAAGAAATTGCTATGTGAGAACGTCATTGCAGTTTTATTTATTTATTATGCGATAGGCTAGATTTGGCTGCGTCGTTAACATGTTCCCATCACGTAAGCGTAGACGAAGCGTAGAGTACTTCACACATTCCTAGATAAAACCCTTCGACCTTGCTTTGGAAGGTTCTAGGTTTTATTTGTCAGGAAGAGGACACCTCGGTAGGATATGCCACTCCTTAACCGCTCGTTTTTTTAATTCCTTCGAAAACTGAACCAAATAGTTTCCTTACGACAATTTGTAGACCACGTGTACTTTCGGCTATTAGAAATTCTGTATAATTTTTGCCATAACTTTAGCCTTTGTTCGCGTTTAGCAAATCGATATCCACCAAGGATTTCATGTAGAATTAATCCTCCTAACCGTATCTTAAAACGTCTCAATTTAATAGCCTCCGTTGATTTGTTAATATCAAATAATTTATCATACCAATTGAAGACATATGTCGGTTTTTTTTGTTAGACAAACGTAACATCAAGCCTGTAATCCCCGGTAGGTAGAGGTAGGCAGAGGAGTGTTTCCCACGTTTCATCGGTTACGTTTATGCCCCCATATGGATGTGTGGTGAGTCTATTGCCATATACAGGGCACAAATCCAGACTCCGAGCCACTACTAGAAATTCTAATTTTTAGAAATACTCAATAGTATCCCTCGACCCGGGATTTGAACCCAAGACCTCTAGATTGGCAGTTGTGCTTGCAACCAACACGACCAACGAGGCAGTCACATTGTTAGGTAGTCAGTGACATAGACCTACCTCTTCGGGGATTACGGGCGTGATGATGTTACGTTATAGGATATATATGTTTTAGAGTTTATTTAAGAGTAATTCAGGTGTTTCAATCTCAAACCTACTCCATCAATAACCTTTCAGTGTGAACAATGGAAGCCTGACCCCTTGTCGAGTAATAGCCAGAATTGGCCCCACAATAAATGATTTACTCTGAAGCGGCAATGAGCGGATTGATAGGCCTCTGTGGCCCCGCATTTGTCTCGAGGGTTAAACCGGACAGATGTTCCTGGTAAGTACGGTAGGCAGTTTCTTTAAGAGGTGTACGTAGTAAGAAATGGACTATGGAAAATTCTAGAATAACTTATTTTATGAAGACGTAGGTATATATTAACTTTTGCGCTTAGAAATTTTTAGTAGTAGATATAGTTAAATCAATGTAAAATATACACATAATATAAAATAAGTATTAATTTTTGAGCAAATGTTTGGGAATGTAGGATAATTTAAGTCTGACGGCGCGCGATGTACCCGTATGTCGCTGACAGATATACTACTGCGTCAGAAGTAAGAGTAATTATGGATTAAACAAAGTAGCAACCTAAAGCCCCTTAACCTTTAAGATGATGGTTAAAAGTCTAGAATCATAACTGCTGTCCCGTATATAGGCCGAGCGTCCATCAACAGTTTTATTGCTGAACACTCATAATTTTCACAATGTTGCATTCGTGCATTATAACAGTTTTCTGTTGACGTTGAGCCAATTATTTTGTGGTTGATTTATGACTGGAGTTCGCTTTTTGAACGTTAACTTTTTAATTTATTAGTTCTGAATCATTGTATTCGGTGGAATGTATCTTGGCATTGTAATGGTGTATCTAAAGGCCTCTCGTAGATATATAAGCGAATAATGACTCACATGCGAGTAATACATTTTTATTAAGTATTTAATCTATTTTTTATCATGTCTATTATGTTTTATGTTAAATGGCGTACGCTTCTGTGTGCTACTTGTTTCTTATTGAAGGAAGGTGCGATGCATTTTAAACATTTTTAATGGTACATCTTGGTTCCGGAATGTTGCAAAATATTTCGATATTTTATAACATTGTGTCTGTACGTCCATAATATTGTGTGATAATATGGACACTGAACTATTTTGTTCGCCACATTCATTTGCTTTCATCAGTAATAAAAATGAGAGGGTATGCGTAAATCTTTAAAAAATATACGATGTTTGGGGGAAATTGCCGTTCCAATAATTCGCCGTTCGACTCAACCCTCAAACGCTGTAGTGACCGAGCGCTATAACTTAGCGAAACAAACGTGCACTCAACGCCATCTGTCCGCGCTGATCGATGACACGACATATGTCCATTATCGCTCTGACGTTAGAAAGAATGTCACAAAAACGCCATTGACGACGTCATTAATCAAATTATATGCCATTTTGAGCTGGCGTTGCTTGCAGTCTCGACGTTCAAATTTGCGATAAAAGTCGCCATTTTTTTATCAAAATTTTGGACGGTTAAGTGTCTTGGACTCGACTATGCATTATTGATGAATTGCCAAGATCTGATGATAAACCAGAGTTTTAATAGCAATTCATTTATCAAGTATCGGATATACAGTGAAGTTGCGCAATTACCCTGACTAATAATGGCTACAAAAAAATCAGAAGAAAGTATCAATTTGAAGGCACTAAAGTCATTATTATAGATTTTTTAGTTAGCCATAACCTATAATGACTGCCTGACCAATGACTGCCTCGTTGGTCGTATTGGTTGCAAGCGCGACTGCCGATCGAGAGGTCCTGGGTGCGAATCCCGGGTCGAGTACTATTAGATTTTTCTAAAATTTGAATTTCTAGTAGTGGCTTGGAGTCTGGAATAGTGCCCGGTGTATGGCAATAAGACTCACCACCTATTCCATAATGGGACTTAAACGTAACTGGTGAAACGTGGGAGTGTACTACACTCCTCTGCCTAC
>DVPD01000158.1:0-13653 GCA_018237605.1 Apyrrothrix (Melanopyge) sp. n. Burns01
GTGATTATGAATTTCACAAGTGAGAAACAGAGAGCCAGAAGGATATTTCATTTTTAACATGTTATAAATCTCCACAGCTTATTACTTTCTTTAATGAAACAATGAACCTCATTAAATGTATTAAGAAATGTTCTCGTGATAAAGTGATGTACAACCTTTAAACATCTGTCAGCTTGTTACACATAGATGTTCCTACAAAAATGAGAGCTTGCTTTACCTGTATTTCAGTGCAGATAGTAAGTAGGTATAATAATTGAATAACCTATTACAACTTTATAACCACTTAATGTAGTATAATATAGTCTCATTTATTTAGGCATCATCATGATGCCTGTAATTTTCTCATTGTTAAATAATTTGCGACATCACTACACACAGCCATCTGATCCCATACTAAGCAACAAGAGAGCTTGTGTTACGGTAACCAGACGGCTGATAAACTACATATATACATAGAAATATATACATAGTGATGTTTACATCCCATTATGTAATAGATGGTGAGTCTGTTGCCATACACCAGGCACAAAAAATCTAAGTTAGAAAATTCTAATGGTACCTAACCTGGGTGTTTAACCCAGGACCTTTCAATCAGCAGTCACTCTTGCAACCCACAAGACCAACGAGGCAGTGATTTGCGTTAGAAAACTAAATTAATAAAGATTGAAATCAATTAGTAAGTAAAACTATAAGTAATTTACCTTTGCAAACACTATAATGGGTACATTGGCAGCTTGTATATTCCATAAAATATCTTTAGGTGTATAGCCACTGATCAAGGCTGCTACAATGCCTGCATAGGCAGCTAGGAACAATGACGCTTTGATTGGAGAACCACCATAATGTAATACAAGGGCGGCAATAATAGCTGTTTGCATTGCAAGGAATGTTCCTTCGCCCCAAGCACTGAAAAATAATTACACAAACAAAATGTGAAAATTATGTTCTAACTAAGTTACACATATAAGCTTTCTTGCCTTTTCAATGATAAACTTAATGCATTTGCAATTTTGATTCTGGATTTATGTTATTCTCATACTTTGAGTTTCTCAATTTCCCACAATGAAGAATTTATAGATAAAATAAAAACTCAATACTATTCAACATAAAACCTTATACATTAAACACTAACTCAGATACTTTTGGTTTAATCATTATGCAAATAAGTAGAAATCTCTATATGGTAAAAAAATAGTAATTATATACAGTAAAATTAATTATATACCCTACAATATATTCTTTAATTACAATCATTGTAAGCAGACCGCAGGTGAATAAAATATTTAATGAAGGTGATTTCATTTACGGTAGGATTTAAAGGTGAAATGAAAATATTTTAACCATACTTTCATACCTGAAAGGAAAGTCCATCACATAACTATAAGCAAAATTGGCCGTGATTGCAAATAATTCCAAGTAGACTCCATAAATACTGATACCCTGGGCGCTTTTACTGTTGAGAATTTTCAATATCTGCGGAACTTTCACTAATATTGACCCAGCAATAATGCCGATACCTAGCAGTTTGCTCAAGGTACTCTTAAAACAGGGTTCTGCCAACAAATTACCAAGTACACTGAATAATTATAGTAAATGTATAACTAATTAAATAATATGTAATACTCACCATCAAACAAATTAAATTTAATAAAATATTCGTTGTAACACTTTTCGGACATTACGGTTAGAAATAGACCTTTCATTAATTCCTCCATGATTCCAATTTTTACAATACTTATTACCTATAATAAATATTATGAGCAACCTATTAATTACTCCATTTACAATATTGTTTTAAGATGTTTCTAGTTAAAATAGCATAAAAATATTTGGTTTAGGAGACAGTTGTCCTGCCTACTACCACGCCGACTTCAGATCGATTTCATTGGGGCTAGAATTAGAGGCATTATCTGTAACGAGTGACACATTACGTATGACGTTGGCAATTTGTAACTCTAGAGTCAGGGTTGCTAGCTATGTGTACCATAGTGCTAATACTGAATATAGTATTTATTGGGTACAAAATTATTATTATGGATTAATAACTCATTATACTGTATATGTTTTTGTAGTTTATTCAATAATTTAATAAATTTGTCATGTCATAAAAGTTGCAAACAGTAATTATGACCCAATAATGTTTTTTTGTATTGAAAAGTATTCTTATAAGGATTTATGTTTGGGCCAATGATTCAAATAGCTTCGTTCATAATTATGACGTAGGAATGTTGAGATGCAGTTTGTTTATCGTAGTATAATGTTCTAAGGAATTGAACTATTATTAGCTTATTGAGGTTACAGACAACTTTAATTAAGACTACTCGATTACTCATAAATCATTGTATATGTTGTCTGTCTAGTTTAATAGCACTTCATGCATCGAAATATTTTAATTTAAAGTGACAAGATTGACACAACTTAAGAAATTATGAACGTTAATCATTTTTTACTTGGAGAGTGTGGTGATATTAGTTCTCCAACCCACATCCAATTACAAGGATTTCCCTAAACAACAGAAGAATTTACACAGATATATTTGCAATAACAACCATCATCATCATCATTATCAACCTATCTCAGTCCATTATTGGACTGGAAAATAATAATAAATAAATAAGAATCTTAGTTTTATAAAACAGGGTAAATTAAACAGGTCTTTTTTATTTAACTGTATTTTATCGAAACAGTAATTGCTGTTTAAACTAATCTTGAGCATGATCCCCTAATTGATTTCTTCGTCCGGATGATATAACTGCATAAATTAATTATAAAACAAAAGAATTAGTACACTTTCAATTATTTTTCCCTGTCCACTTTTAATAAATGGTACGAGTAGAAATCTATTTTAATACATAATAATCCAAATCTAAGTTACTTTCCATGTTTCATGAGAAATATTCAAATATCTTACTTAGTATTATAACCTTTTGGATAATAACAGAAAATATTCCACAAAAGGATACATGTTATTGTCTAACTTCATAATACAAAAGTAGACTCACCACCTATTCTACATTGGGACATAAATGTAACTAGTGAAACGCGGGAGTGTACTACACTCCTCTGCCTACCTCTTCGGGGATTACAGAGTTGATGTTATATGTTTTAAATGCATAATAAAGTTGAAGAAACATTATTCATCAACAATGCGAGTTGGTCAATAATAAAAAAAACGGACAAATTTTAACATAAGGGAAAGCTCGTTCCCAAATTACTAGAGCGCTGCTATATCTACTTCAACATAACTGGTGAAATGTGGAAATGTTCTACACTCGTCTGGCTACCTCTTCGGTGATTACAGTTGATGTTACTCTTAGGTTAAAACCAAAATAATAACCTGACAAACCTACAAAGCAAGCACATATTTAAGAGCTAATAAGCTAGACATTTCAGTGAAGGTATTTAGGGTTGTTGAAATTTAGATGTTGGGTTAGAAAACTCCCAAAAATTTGTGAAAGAAATATTTTGCAGGTTAGGAAATTATATATTTAACGGGTACGATTATAAATGAAGATCAATTTATAATGTACGATTCACAGCTTGCACACATCTACTGGACGGATTTTTAGGGGATAATACATTTTCAACTGACAGAAAGTATAACATTGTACCTACAATTTTTAAAATGTGAAAAATGTTATTCACGCAGTACAAAACTTATCGACGTACAGTATTACAATGGAAGCTAATTAAGGACTAAATTCACATCTAACACTGTGGTGAAGGGGCTGCAGGAGACTGAAATGCATAAGAAATTATCATTGCAGGCTATTTTGGCCTACTGTATGTGTAACGTCTGCAAGAATATATACATACTTCTTTCCTTAATGTGATGGACTATCCCGCCAATATTTAGTAAATACTTCGAAATACATTCACTTGAAAACAGTTCTCTACCCTTCACCACGCCGAAATACCTACCTAATAAATTTAACATCTTTATGTACCAAAAGCCCTACCTTATATACAACAATCATATAACAACATATAATCAATTTTCATAATAGATACATATCACCGTTCGCATTTCTTGTATTTCGTTTCATCCGTTTACCAACGTTATTTCCTGTTAAAGCACAATACATTGATGTGTTTAATGGTTTGTTAAAAATGCAGTAGAGTTTTAGAGTATTGATTCAGTTTTAATAATAGACAGCAGTAGGATCCAGCCAGTGTTGAGTGTTAAAAAATTATTTTCTCAATGAACATGTTGACTAAAAAGGTAATTGCAATTAAATCATTTAGATTAATGTATACTTACTCACAATTAAAATATTTGCAATTAACTTTTGTAATTGTTCCATGAATTTCTTAAAAGTAAAAATTAACTTTGTGTATCAAAACAGAATCAATTAGATTTTGAAAAATTAAGCTACATTACATAAAAAAATCTATTTTTCTTATTAATAAAACAACAAACATTACCCTTCATTAGAAATATAGAAATTATATTTGCTTTTCAATTTTGGCCTATACAGGATATTATACACCAGTCATTTTTAAATTGTTAGTTTGAATAAAAATTTAGAAATAATTGCAAAATTAATTAATCGCTGCCTGTTATTACTAGAGTTAACAATTAAGAGATTATTAATTGTAATTGTTCACAATTACAGGGGATCAGTTGTTATGTGTTATGGTTACATTTACCAGTTAAGCAATTGTTGATCTTTAATTGGCTTTGCGATTAAAATTTGTCCAACACAGGATCCAACATGCTTATTGGATAAATCAAAATGAGGCTGACCAATCGTAAGCATTACAATTGCGAACAGATTATCAAATTGTATTCTGTCTCGTGGCCGATTAGTTGTGTTATACATGATGGATGTTCTTAGCTTCCTGTTTATTGACTGTATATGAAATGAACCACACTCAATATCAATTAACTGGAAATTATTGCTAATTGGTTATGTCTCATAAGGCATGTCTGATAGCTTTAAACAATGGTTAAAATAATATATATTTTCACTTGATATCTCTTTAACTTTAGAGATTTAGTAATAGATACAACAATCTTTTTAATATGAAAATATTTCATGTCATCCTCGATGTTTCATGTCACAACAGAGAAACTTACAACTCATTCACAGCATCTCTTACTGTAATTTATGATCCTAGAATAAACAAAAAAAAGAATATACCTTACACATGGCCTCATTTTCTTGCACACTGACCATTTCCAAGCCCAAAAAACGATAAAACACACTTTTAATATCTCCTTCAATTCCTAATTAACAAGATTTAAATTTATGTTTATAACTAAGCAATTTTATTAATTGATGTTCAGTAGTTTCATACAAATTAGATAGAACGAATACAAGTTTAGAATCTCAATAGAGCAAAAGTTAAGTCTTTAATGAAATAACTCTTGTCACTCAGTGAATTATGATCAATTATTTTAAACACAAATTGTGTCTGTCTGTGTGCATCACATAGCAGTTCCTTATGAACTATTACTAAAGGATCATAGCATACCTTTCTATCGACTGATTTAATCTACGTAAATAACCCTAAAATTGACTACTCTAGCAATCTGAAAAAAAGTGTGAAAATGTAATTGCATATGCTAATCCTAATTTAAATACTAATATTTTAGAATTGTTTCATTGTTTGATTCCTATTTAATAGTAACGTTAAGTATTATATCAAAGTGGTTTTAAGGAAAATGACAATTTGGGTCTAGAATTGTTTTTCCCTAAGATCTTCTTTTGTTCCTCTTTTATTCTTTTCTCTTGTTCCTTTTTCAATTTTTGTCTCTCCTCATCCATTTTTCGTTGTTCTTCAATCATTGCTAATCTTTCCTCCGCCTAAGAAAAGTAATGTTTCATGAATACTAGGCCTTTTTATTTTATAAGTAATACAAACTAACAACAGTGTTATACTGTTAATATAAAAAAAAAGTTGTTAACATTACAAAAAGTTTTTTAAACATTGCTGTCAACATGAAGATTTTAGTCAGAAGATAGCAGTATACCACTCTTATTTAAACAATTTGTGAAGTTAAATAGGCACAATGACACTTATGATATAAAATTTCCTCACCAATTTGCGCTGTGCTTCCTCAATCTTTCTATTGTTTTCAGCCATGATTTCTTCCAACTCTTTCCTTTTACGAGCTTCTTCCTCCTGTACGATAAAATAATTATATTACCGTAAAGTAAAAGTCTATCAGGCACATACAAATAAAAATAATAACACAACGTTTATTACACTTGATCATTGTGATTTTGGCTGCCGTTTAATATATTGTCCTTGCCCATAACTTCTGTGAAACAGCTAATTCAATATAAAAAAATATGGAAATAGGATGAACAGCTGTAAATTTCGGAGCAGTAAATTTTGAATCACAATAGAATCCTGTAACAATATATATACCTAACATCTTGTATTGTACAATTGAAAGAAATCTGCCAGTACAATAATGTGATTTCAATGAACATAGATAGAAGAACTAACAATCGCCTACTTCAAAAATAAAATTTCGTTATACTGTTTAGTACATAATTACATAAGTACCTATAATGCATAGGGAAAATTTTAATTCTAACAAATACATCTAATTTGGTCTAAACACTTTCAGCTGTGCGACCACATTTTTTGTAAACACGTTTTTGTGTAAAATATGACAACTGTAAATTACCATAATCATCAACACTTTTATCACACCACTATTGAACACGGGTCCCCTCTCAAAATGTGCAGTAAATGATGGCCTAGAGCTAGCGGCTTGGAATTCAACTTCCCACTGCGAGGGCCTGGATTCAAATTTTGGAATAAATACATTGTGTTGTAAATTGCACTCCGCAAATATCCGTAAAGCGCGTGAAGTCCGCTAACCCGCATTTGGGGTGCGTGGCAGACTATGACCTTAATCTTCTCATTTGGACAGTAGACACCTGTAAAACTACATATTAATTTATTGTTTATGTATCGGATTGATGAGCCATATCCTTGCATTGAAAATCTCTATCTCCTATCGCCCGCAGCCCCACTGTCTCCCAGTACACGCTCCTCAAGTGCACAATGGGAGGTGCTGTCGCGCGCACTCGCCGTTCCGTACAACTTTGAACAATAATACCAACTGCACATTTAATTGAACTTCCGCATTCGCACTCAGTACATGTATAACATGACGCACTACTGGAAGCGTTTCTTCGGAAATAATACTATTGATTTTTTTTATGGGGGTACATACACAAAATAGTGCCCCTTGTTTCATATGAGTTCATCGTCACCATCAACCTGTCCTCGATCCACTGATGGACGTAAGCCTCTCCTAATACAGAGGATGTTGCTCATAATCCCCACGGAAGGCATATGGGTTGTTAATCATACATATGAGCTATTCACTAGATAGGTCAGCAGCAGTAAAGTCTAGGGCAGCAGTTGCTCTGTCCTTTTACTCTTTTTACATCCCAGTTCTTTACCCGACTGTCTCTCACAGCTGCGAAAGACTTGGAGGATACTCCAGCACACTAGTCCTGCGGAGCGGCCAATCCTTGTGCCACACGTTCTTATTCCACGGGTGACGAGAATATACCGGCAAAGTCGTGGAAGTGCTCGGATTCTTTAAATTTAATTGTTGAAGAACTCTAAAAATGAATCCAACGATCTCCTTCTCTTCGTACCTTCCATAGCGAAGCGGATAAGTAATATCTATTAAAACGTTGAAACCTGTGATACAAACATTTTTTGGTCAAAATCACAGTTAGATTAAGTCAGTGAATTGAATGAAACGTGAAATTATAGGTATTCAAATCTGAACTTTTAGATTATGAAATCTGTACTAGGTTTCAAGTACTCAAATTACAGATATTTTTAATTATTTTTCTTTAATCTTGCAACAAAATAATAAAAGAAAAGTATTGTAAACAGTCGTTCTTTTGTTTCTACATAATTGGTAGGTACATAGTGGTAAGTTCTTCTAGTACCTACTTAGGTACTTCTAGTACCTACTGTAATTTTCAAAAGGGATCAAACATCTAATTTTTTTTCATGAAGAGCCTAAATCTAAAATGTCAGGTGTGTAACTTCAAAACCGACGAAGTCTCATAAAAACTTTCAACCCCTATTAATCTCTCATAGCGATGGCATTTCCGAAAATCCGTTCTTAGCTGACTCATACATGGCAAATTGAATATAACTGTCAAATTAGTCAATCGGACGCATAGGTCTTGGGATATCCTATGTATGTCTATATACATACATAAACGGCTATAAATCACTTATTAGATACATACAGTTTTTCATGTGAAAACGGATTATCACGGAGATAACACTTACCCAGATCAATATAGATAGTAAAAAACTATCTAAATACAAAAATTCGTCAAAATCGTTGAACCATTTCCAAATGAATTGTTTGTTTAGGGTATTAAGATTATATACTACTTTACTGAACTTGCTAAAATAAAATGCTTAGAAGCATTACTTAAACTAGACCAACCGGGAATGACGACACTACTTCACCGTTGACTCTAACTGTCGCGGGCGTCAATTAGTGCAGGAACAGAAAAACAACAACTACAACGATTGGAAAACGAAGATAGATATTGTTTCGTCGCTCTAGATCACTTGGAGTGGACGAGCTGACCGAAGTTCGATACCCCGAGCTAAAGTAGTCGGTAACAAGAAGTTTAGCGACACGCCAGTCGCAGACATTGGCGACTGGGCGCTGGGTACGCCGTGACGCGTCCGTAATGAGTTGGTGCGGGCGCCGCGACGGCGAGCGCGCGGCGTGTGGGAGAGCGCTCGTAATTTCCATTTCGTGATTGGAACACCCGAGCCGCACCTGAGCCAGTGTTTGTCAAACCACTGACAAACACCCTCCCCGTTTTTGTGCGAACATCAAATATGTAAGGCATTCATCGCGACCGCTCTCGCAATTTTACGGTTACGACGCTCTGCATTTTGCAGGACCGGCTTTAATGGCACGCTGTAGCGATTACGAACTCCACTAACTACTACATTTGTTGCAGCGTTTCAAATGTGCGATGTACACTGTTAATAGACGATTAATAGCAGAATAATCCATTCTGGTTTTATTCAAGCTATTTCCGTGTCCAATCCACTTCCCTAACTGAACTTTAACAAATTGATGAACTTCTAATGAAAACACCTATACCACTATCACCACTTTTGTAACGTGCATGTCAGCCTGTCTTATATAAAAACTAACTATACATATATAAATAGACAGCTGATGACAAAAAGTCATTGAACGGTGTGGATGTATATTACCTAGGTTAGATCTCGCTTTGATCCTTAATGTATAATTAATTCCAGCAAAAATGGTATACAAAACTGAATGTCCGCGGAAGATTTGGGGTAATTGCACATCTGGTTGAACTGCTGCGTGATGTTACTGTCAATTCCAGAGTGCTGTATGACTCTGTCCTCTGTATATCACTGTGCAGCATGTAACTGCAGTATTGACAGCCAATAGCAATCTCAAGACAAAGAAAGGCATTTGTTACTGGCACTACCTACATGTACACTTAATGAAGGGCATGACAAATCTAGGCTGCCTTACTAGCGATATTAATAATAATAATAATAATAATGTCTTGACGCACCTCCACACACGGCCATCTAATATCTCAGTAAGCCCAAAGAGAACTTATGTTATGGTACGACTGGTAACCTACTTTTTTTTCTTCTGACCGTCTTTTCCATTCCACTACTGAACACGGGTCTCCTCTCAGAATGAGTGGGTTAGTCTGCATGCTGGCCAAGTGCAGATCGGTCGACTTCACACGCCTTAGAGAACATTTTATTTAATGTACTTTAACGTGTGCAGGTTTCTTTGCGATGTTTTCCTTCACTGATTTGAACCCGGGCCCCCTGAATGAGAGGCTAATTTTCAAACCATTAAGCTATAACTGCTTATAATCACATAAATACATACGTAAAAACATATGTACTTTTATTATATTACCATTAAAGTATTAATATATTGAACAGGTCATCGTTAATGATATGGTATGTTCTGTTACACGGAAACCAAAAGTATTCTAATATATTACTGGTAGTAAGAGTATACTGTAATGTATCATCATCACAGTGGGTAATATTAGTGCTTTACATGTAACATATGTAGATGTGAATTTGAACCAGAGCAATATTTAACGACAAACAACAATCGACAGGCCAGTACCGCTTCACTCTGCTCGATGGAAGACAGTGGTAACAGAGTACTTAATCAGCGGCCAACGTCACTACCGTCCATAGGATTACAATACTACACAAGCCCTGGGACCGATTGTCATGGGATATCTTACTTATGTCACGCTGGGTCTTTTACGGGGTCGACATCGAGAGCTAATTATCTGACGTTTGCAATTGGTTACCAATCACCACAAGGAATAATAACGGCCACAAACGAACATTTCTCCACCGGCGGCTCACGGAACCAGACGCTTCCTTTTTGGATATGTCTGTTCTAAGGCTCGGGTATGATAACATTGTCATCTCAGTTCGGCCCATGACTTTGAATACGTTTAAAAAACGCAACTCGACAAAACGCAACTGGACAAAATGCAACTAGGCAAAGCCTTGCAACGTACAAACACTTATTTATTTATTCTTTATTGGTTACCTACAGTTAGGTTGCAAAGGAGTGACTTAATGCCTAATGGCATTCTCTACCAGTCAACCCAGTCACACTTATGTCACAGTAAAGAATTATTAGTTTTAAAAACCTGTGAGAATGATTGCCTTTTGCGAATAATAAGTAGAAGAGAACCGCTGGGTAACGGTCTACCGGTCTGGCTACCCAGAACGGTCCCTTTCTGGGTAGGTAAACAGCACCAAGTGCCAAATGTCTCTACCCTTACAGATCTGACTTGTCCCTTCTACATACTCGTACAACTCTTTCTCCACACCCTCGCGCCGGTTCTCGGAACAAAACATTATTGCAAACATAGACAGACATTATCCTCCAGCCTTATTTTTCCAATAAACCGGGGCCTACATAGCCAACAATAGCAATAATTTGTATATCAATATTATTCTAAATTGTTACTTTGTAATGGTCTTAACAGCTTTTATATGATAGACTTCATAACAACATTTAAGTATTATACTTTATAACGTACTAGCAAGGACCTTTTATTATTACCTTTATGAGTTATACAAATATCAACATTGCTTTACTCAGTTACTTCATTATTAATCAAAGCGTATGTTCGATACGTCGTCGGCTGTCCCGATCCAAACGCTGTAACAGTTCCGGTGTGCCCGCGAGTCTCGCGTGCCACAAACAGCACCATGAATACGCGACGCGCTCTCACTGTCTGCGGCGCGTCGTACATTACATAGCAACAAAGACGTATTCTATAGTAATAAAAATTTGACTGGATTTCGGAGTGGTTCAGAGCGTTGCTATCTGCTGCAAAGTTCATACAAATAGCCGCCTTATTCTCGGCTAGTTTGGGCTCGGGCACACGTGGCTCGGGAACTTCACCCCTTCCTAGCACCAGAGGTAATCCGCTCAATAATAAATGAGAGTACCTAACTTCGCGCCTGTACCGACACTCCGGCTTTCACGCTTAAAAACTTTCAAACGATCTCATCTTGGACTGTTGCTCGCTCAAAAAGAGACTTTCAGCTGTAATTTTAAAGTATGTTTCGGGCTGGCAGCGAGCAAAGGGTTCAATTCTAGCCGCGAACACGCTCTGAATTAGACATGTGTTAAAAGCTTAATGCACTAAATAGGTAAGGATGGGAGGAGCGCTGCAAGCGCGGCTGAGTATCTCCAACTTTTCAACTGGAAATTCACAATTTTGTTAAGATAACGTATTACATCTATGAATTTACTTAATCATTAATAGGTACTCGTATCCCTGACGTGCTCGCGGATTGCAAGCGACGCGTAAAGTTAAGTTGCCAATAGTGGCAAATTTGCATAAGCGTTTCCGTGTTTCGGAGGGCGCGTTAAGTAGTGCGCCCCAGTTGTTATCGTCGAATAATAATTGAGTTAACTTTTCAAAGTCTTTAAAGATGGTTTAACGACATCCAACAGACGAGTGCCCGTATGTATCTGCTCCAATGTGTACTGAAACAGTCTGGTGGAGTGAGCTCCAGGTCTTCTGTAATTAGTAACAAAGGAGGCAATAGTAGAATATAAAAAGGGATGTAGCCAAATTTATCTGTCATAAAGTGTGAAATATTTTTTGTATGTTGGATGCCAGTAGAAATAGAACGCGTTTTTAGTACAAAGAAGTGTTCAATACGTTCCACCAATAATTATTGACGATGGCTGTAATGTCTACCTGTCATGACAAGACAAACAATTACCCCACGTGTCCCCACACGGCATCGGTGAAAATCTCAATCTCCAAACAATATATTTCAAAGTACATTTGGGATACGACATTTTTGAAATGAGCTTCTATGAGATGCGAGTATGATAATAAGTTCTGACACTTCAACTAATTATTAAACACTAAGACGTTAAAAAGCAACAAAGAGACTCCGGCTTTGTATCAAACAAACTCGGAGCACACGGCGAGTGTGCAGGGAGCTTTATCGCTTTTGATGTTTGTTTCACGTACCCGCACCGCACCACTAAGGAAATGGTTTAACCCCCGCAGAACTTTACTTCAACCTCCACACCGACCGAACTTGAAAACTGTGTGCAAGACTGATCTTGAACACTGTCTTAAAGTCTGTTGTTTAGTCCATTTTCTTAAATATTTTCTTTAATAGTATTTTCCTTCTCCGATGTATTTCAGGTATATTTCCTGCTCTGTTCTACCATCGGACGTCTAGATGAACGGCAGGGTACCATCCACACCTTACAAACTCCCCTCTGAACAGGACGAAATGGTTCGCTTAATCGTTTCTACTACAGACTGCGAAAGAGTGGAGTTCGCTACCGACATCTATTATCCCGATTTGTTCAACCTGGAATTATTCAAGACAAGAGTGAATAGGCACTTCCTAGGCAACCGTGCTACATCCTAGGTTGCATCTCGCTTTCTGTCACGTAAGATAGCAGTGAAACGCAATCCTATAGCTAAATAAATAACAAATAAAAAATTCTATAATTAAATTCCGTACACACGTAAAAATTTCAGGCGTTGAATTTTAATGCATCGATCAATAGTGAGATTGAATTACAATTTAAAAGCAAATCTGTTTTTAAAGCTGAATTTACTTAATCCAAAACTTTATTGGACACGAATGTTTTACTTCAGGCTCAAACACTTGCCGTCTCTCGTTAGTCGTCGGTAATCGAACATGCGACTTATGTACAACCATTCATAATTATTCAAGGGATCGTGTTATGTTCGAGCACTTACTAATTAGAGGCGGGGGTGCGATGACCGGCGTACATATTTCGTTGTAAATTTCAACCGTGCGTACTTAGTCGGGGCCGGCAACTAATTAAGTTTCATGTATGACTTCGTCGAGAATTTTAAAAGGAACATTATTTTTATGTCTTTACATTCAGGCATTTTGCAAACTTAGATTTTCTAGTGAAAATTTCCAGTAGTGGCTCGGAATCTGGATTTTTGCCCGGTGTATAGCAATAGACTGACCACCTGTTCCATAGTGGTACGTAAGCATAACTGGTGAAACGTGTGTACTACACTCTTCTGCCTACCTCTTCGGTGGTCAAACGTGATGTTACATTCAAGCAGTTAA
>DVPD01000159.1:0-13639 GCA_018237605.1 Apyrrothrix (Melanopyge) sp. n. Burns01
AAAAACACATAAATTTGAATAGCTGTGTGACGAGATAGGACCACACTCAGCTTTCGCCGTGGAGGGCCGCAGCTACTGATTTTCAGTGTGAACCTTATTTTGGTTACGAGTAGCTCGGACTTGCGTGCTTGCTACTATGTATATAATGCTGCTGTATAGTACTGCAAAAGCGAAACATAATTGATATATTATAACAAAATGGTATACTAATTGTATTTTCTTTCTAACTCACCCTTTCCTAATTCAGAAAAAGTCAATTCAAAAATCAATATTATTATTATATTATAACACACGGAATGCGCGTCTGGAGCGTGCGATGAATCTATAAGAAACACATCAAGTCTCTAAGGATAGTGAAATTTGGCAGTCCGTACTCTCTGCCTGCCCCGTGCGGAACTCGGCGAAAATAAATAACTATATACAAGGTTACAATAACAGTGATTTTCTTAAATCATTGTGGTAAAAAAACACGACGCAAGAATATAACAAATAATTTTTCCTTGGCGATACCATCAATGGATGCGTGATGGATTTTGTGAGCAAATCTTACATTATTTCTGTCCTCCAAATTGAAATTGTAATATTGCAACATCACGTCTGTAATCCCCGATGAGGTAGGTAGATGAATGCAGTACACTCCTACGTTTCAACAGTTACGTTTACGTCCCACTATCGAATAACCCCTGCACCGGGCTCAAATCCAGATTTCGACTAACAAAATCGAATTTAAAAAAATCTAACAGTAACCGACCCGGGATATGAACCCAGGAGCTCTCAATTAGCAATGGCGCTTGTAACCACACGACAAACGAGGCAGTTGATATATTAGTAATATTGTATATATTATATTAAATACGCACAGTCTACTCAGTATATGGAATAGACACATTTGACGTATGATGTATAACTAATGAAAAGTGGGAGTACTAACACTCCGCTGCCTACCCCTAGGGAAAATACCTACAGGCGTGACGTTAGGTTATGTGTACATTAAATATTCAATTGGCAGTACGAGTGAACATCGTACACGTCTCAATATAACGATCAACATGTAACAGAACAACATCCAAGTTTTTTGTTAGTCGCGTGTGAGAAAAGATTTCACGTAGAAACAGCGGTACAGCGATACCTTTCGCTCGGTTCGATGCTAGATAGAAAACTGTAAAAAAACTGTTCCACTTCCCAATGACCTTTGTTACAATGGTATACTGCTAGAAAATCATACGCCATGAGTAAACGTGACACGAACTGTAATAGTTGGAATAATCAAATGTTTCCGTCATTTCGTTTACGAATAATTAATATATTCTTTTAATATTGTTATTCCGTTTCAACAAATACCATTCTTGTAATAAGTGCGCTGAACAGTTTTATTTTATTGTTAAAAACACATGGCCAGCGAGCTTTCAAGGGCAGATGAGTATCGCCTCTGCCCTTTTAAATTAAACATCAGTGTGAAATAGTACATTTGGCATAATACCAAATTCTAATGGCTAACAGCGCAGCGAACGTTATAAGTTTACGCGTTTATATTCATTGGCAAATGGATTCCAGATGCCAGTTTAGACTACAACTCTTAAAACTGTTCCAACCTACACATTGTTGATACAAATGAGTTGTACAGTAGACATATTTTAACATATCTGTAAAACAACAAAGATATTTTTTATTAATTTCAATTAATATGAAATGTCATTATATTTCTGTCTTAACGTCAGTATATTGCTTAATATATTTAGAATATGCTGAGTCTGTGAACGGAATTTATGCAGAATTCATGCTGAACGGAAGATAATATAAACATAAATATATCGGCGAATCTCTTAGCAACTTTATTAAAGGAAATATTGGAATGAGGGTTGGCCGCCCTCCCCGAGGACACGTGCGTCCCGCTACATGTTTTATGAATGAGCTAGCCAATTTCGGAGACGTCTCTCCATTACTTTATGAACTAAATTTTCTCCGCTACCTTTGTAATAAGCACACTGCAGCACCGCTTTGTTTGTATGTAAGATTATACAAATCGATTGTAATTAAGCCAGCATTAAAATGCGCTGAATGGAACGTACGTTGATAAATATAAATACAGCTAGCTAGATGTAGTCGCCGCAAATGCTAATCAATCCGGTACGTACCTTATCTAATGTGAATATATGACTCAACACAATTGTGTCGAAGGAACAATAGATTATCTTATGTAAAGGTTCATTCTGACGCGCCGTGGAGCGACTTTGTCAATTACTGTACGTTCTCTCTGTCCCGTTGGTAATGTTCACTTTGTGAACTGGACGGACATAGTTTTAATTGTAATTTGTTAATAACTTTAAGTTATTAATTTAAGTAATTATTTGTAATTTATTAATAATGTCCAGTTTTCATCGTGAACGTAACCAATCAAACATTAGATATCAAGAACGAGTTGATATCACGTTTATTTGATTTAGTTGCTTTATGTTAAAACTGCCTCGTTGGTTGCAAACGTGACGCTGCTCAAGAGGTCCTGGGTTCGATACGCAGGTCGAACATGGTATTATTGGATTTTTCTGACTTGAAATTCCCAGTACTAGCACGGATTTTGGATTTGTGCTCGGCATTAGGTGATAGGCACCCCTTATTCCATTGTGAGATGTATAACATAACTGGTAAATCGTGTGAATGTACTACACGCCTCTGCCCACCCCTCCGGAGATATACAGGTGTGTAATTATCACGTTACTTTAAGCATTAGGATGTAAAAAAACAACTCTATATTAAACTTGTTCGGGCATGCTACTTCGTAAGAGTAGATAGTGTACATGTGACAGGCATCGAATATTGTATTTTTTTGTATTCAATCAAATTTCACTTTCAGCCGCGTCTTACGTGGTTCTGTCCCGGTAGCTACTTGTAACATCGCATGTCGCACACCCGCGCACGCAAAACGCCTATAATCGCTGGCCACGAACACAACTGCTTTCATGATATTGAATTCGCTACAGTTTCACTTGTATTGATGTGTGCAGTTACATACTTAATAATATGATTAACTATAATGTCTTGCAGTATTTTCACACAGTAACCGCCAGTTTTCTTGTTAGCTGCAATGAAGATTACTCTTGTAAAAGTTAACTCATCAAATTGTCAGAAGAAAACATTTTTTGTTAATGGCAAACAGTCTTCAGAATTTAGTGTATAAAAGACTTCGTTACACTTAGAGAAACTACGTAGGTACCGATTATTATCAGCTGTTGATAGCGTATTGTATATTTAAATCTCCTTGTTCTTTGTCAAATTTAATGGATGCTTATTTGTACAGTGCACAGTTATTTATCGATAAATACGAACTAAAACATAAATAAATGTACGCTTTTAGGGAATAATTTTCATGTTATAATAATTTGTGATACGATTTTCCTATTTTTTACTGCCTTTTATTGTATTCATATCACATTTTCCTGTTCGAGTAATATCATAGAGTAATTTACAAAGTATATCTATGATATTATAAGTGCGATACAAAAAGAATATCGTATGTATGGTGTAGACTACAGTTGTATTGACATAATATAGGTAAAAAAAAGCGTAATATCATGCCTATAATCCCCAAAGAGGTAGTCAAAAGAGTGTTAGACACTTTTCACCAGTTACGTTTACGTCCCAGTAATAAAGGTATATTATATGTTCTATGTTTATAATTAATAAAAATATTTAAAAGGACAAATTCAGTATTTTCGACTAGGGTATTAGCACACAACTCATTTCTACCATAGCATTACTTACTTGTGAATTGAACCTATCGAACTCTATTGTTTAAAAATAACTTTAGATATACTACCAGTGTGCGTTCTGTGATAATTAACTAAATATTGGGATAAGAATAACACATTAAATAATTATCTAAGCACAAACAGTAGTTATGTGAAGTTAACCGTTCTGTGTACAGAATGTTGAGATAAGACAATTCAGATCTACAAAGTACGTTATGTCACAGATATCGCTTACGTCACCACTTACCATATATCTACGTGACTAACCGCGATAATTAGTAATAATTAGTATTACATATTACGAAGCGAAAGAAAATAGTGAACATCAAAAATGAAGCGCTAATAAAACTGAATTGGGGTGATGAAGACTATTTAGCAAATGATTCCGAATTAGGCGGTCAGGCGTGGTCGGCGGATGAATGTTAGTGATATTTTTTTATAAGTGTTTGCGTTCCACGGAGCGAAGGTTAAGAGATAGGATGTTGTCGTTAGATCGGACCTTGTTAGGGACGGCGAGTTGTTCAAAACTTCCGACAGATGGGCTGGTCATTGTCCGGTATATCTATCGATGGGGAAAATATGGCGGAGTATGCGTCAATGCTTCACGAAGTAGGGGAAATATATGGGGGCACCAGTAGCAATTGGTAATTGAAGCCAATGGATTGCAGCCGAGAATTTTATCGACAAAACGATCAAAATTGAATCTTATTCAATCCTAATTTTGAAAAGTGAGAATATTAAAGTAGAGATTGGGGTCAATGCCCAAGATCGCACACAACTAGTGATGATCTCAGATCACCTTAATTATATTGAAATTTTAATGTGCGCAGTGATGTATGATTTTAGCTATTTTAGGCGTTTAGACACTTTGAAACTAAACGATTTAGGAAGTCGTTTTAAGTCAGTTTGATCTGACGTACAATAAAAAAAACCCAAAGCGTATTTGATAATATATATATGTATGTAAATACGGCATATTAAATTACTATTTATAAAGTCACTTAAGATTATACACTTGTGTTTACAATGTGCCACGCGCGAAAATCTGCTTGCAGCTGTAATACGTATAAAGTAACATCACGCCAGTATTTCTCCGAAGAGGTAGGCAGAAGAGTGTAGTGTAGTGTAAAAAAATCTTGTACATAAAATTAATCTATATAATAATAATATAATAATATCTTGGGGCATCCCCACAAACGGCCATCTGATCCCATACTAAGCACCAAGAGAGCTTGTGTTACGGTAGCCGGATGACTGATAAACTACATATATACATAGAAATATATACTAACATATATATTTTGTTTACATCCAGGCACAGAACAAATATTTGTGCTCATCACACAAATATTTATTCTAGGTGGGAATCGAATCCACGACCACCGGCGCAGCAGTCAGGTTCGTTAACCACTGCGCCAACGGGCCAGTCAAATATATACAAAGTTGGAAGTGTAATGAAATAAATTCAAAATTATGCGGAGAGCAAGCGCGGTCAAAGAGCAGCGTGGTCTCGGCGGAAACGGCTGTCAATCGATACGGCTGTGACCATAAACAGTGTTTACGATACCTAACGCTTTTGATTACATGCGCTTTATTTACTTTGGCTGGCGTTCGTCACTTTATTGAGGAACGCGTTTGCGTGTGTGTGTGTGCGATTTAACGTTATAAATTCGCAGTCTCCTATACATGGAACAACAACACGCCTGTATTGGCCCGAAGTGGTAGACAGAGCAGTGTACACTTCACCAAATATGGTATACGACCCACCAATTAATAGGGGGTATAGAAAGAATAAAGGAATATCACTGAGTGTTGTTAAAGGCATTGCAAAGTTATTCAATTTTTCGTATTTTAATAGCTCGTGGTGGTAAAGCTTTTTGAAGATATTAATGCTGGTGTAATAACACGTCATTTACATATCAACGTAATGTAACATCACGCCTGTAATCCCCGAAGAGGTAGGACGAGAGAGGAGGAGGTAGGAGGTTCGACGGAGGAGTCCAATACACTCCCACATTTCATCGGTTACATTTACGTCCCAATATGTAGGTTTAGTCTATTGCCATTTACCGGGCTCAAATCCGGACACCCATCCACTAAAAGAAGTGCTAACTTTAGAAAAATCCAATAGTACTCGACTCAGCATTTGAACCCAGAACCTCTCGATCGGTAGTCGCGCTTGAAAATAACACAATCAACGAGGCAATCAAGTAGTAGACATTTACATATCAATTATTGAAAATTACAGGATATTTTGTTTACAGTTGTCGAAAAGTCTTAACTTAGCTTTCCTTTGTTCAAACGGTATTTATAATATAGAAATATAATATTTAAAATATAAAATGGAATTATTATTGGCTAACTAATAGTAACTAGGAAGAATAATTTTGACTGCCTTTGGTCTAGTTTTGTTGTTGTAAGCACGACTGCATAGCGAGAGGTCCTGGGTGCGAGCTGGGTCTGGTACTATTGGGTTTTTTCAACTCGAAATTCCTGATTGTAGCTGGGAGTCTGGATTTGTGCCTAGTGTATGGCCATAGACTCGCCCCTTACTCCATGATGGGACGTAACACGTAAATTGTAAGTGTACTACATTCTTCTGACTACCCCATGGGGGAAATACAGGCGTGATGTTATGTTAAAATGTAACATTTTTAATAAATCGTAAACATTACATTCATCTTTATTCATATGCACCGATCTTGAATTCTATTAACACTGAACTTGTTGCCATAGACAGCCATACATTACTGATGCTCCTGTCGCCAGCTATTTGCATAAGAAAGCAGTTAGTTACCCTTACCTCATTATCTGAAATGCACATAATCATTAAATCCACGTCGACAATGTCAATTTATACACGATTACAAAGCGGCAAGGACAAGTACATTGATATTAAGTGAAACATTCATATTATTATTGTGTCCACAGCCAGGTCTATTAAAGGTATAAAAAAAACACTGAGAGCCAAATATGTTTTACAGACGATACAGACCTGACGTGCGTTTCATTCCTCGCTTCATTCAGATACCACGCCGATTTCAGCCCCTGCTGACTACTAACTGCATCAGCTATTAATCCAAACATTTATATATATACAAAGTTTATGTACGTAATATTGTTAAACACGTAACAATTCTTAGTTACTATTACTTATCAGCGTCGTTATGGTACTCTAAAACCTATTAATGATTTAACGTATTAACGTTAATTTATTAAAAAGCCATTTTTAAAACGTATCCCTACTAGCGGTAACTTTTTGATGTACACAAATAAAAGTTTGTAGGCTCAAGCTGACGTTCATTTAATGTATATTTTGCACTAGTTGTGTAGATATTAGACGTAATATGTAGATATTAGAGTATTTGTTCACAGATTAAGCATGAAGATAGAGATCGATATTTTCATAGCCTCTACTTGTTGTTTGATTTCCACCGTACTGCGCTAATCGTTATCGAGTTATCGAACTGATTACTAAAACTTACAAATGTACCAATTGGCTAAGGACTAGACTACCTACCTACTTACGTACATACAATTTCAATCTATAAAGTTGTAGGAGATAAAGTTTATGCACAATCTCGTTCCGTTTCACGAAGATTCCACCTAGAAATTAATTTCAACAAGTGTTCGTTTCGTTTCACGACAAGGATTCTATTTACGAAAATCCAATGCAAAAAATTCAGTTAAAAAATAGTCAGTAATTTTTATAAGTTTAGTGTTTTGGATGATGATGCATGAGGGATTGAATACCTAAAGGGAACGGAAGCTGCCTAAAATGAAACCTGTTCGCCACGTGGTTGCATCTCGGCCGGGCGAGGGCCGGAGCACAATGCACGCCTCACATTTTGTTATTGTGTCAACTGCGCGGAAGCAAAGCACGTGTTACTCATCCCACCCGCCGACATTATTACCATTATACGAATGTATATCTTAATGCACAACAATTAAGGCACATTTGCGGATAGCATGTCCATACGCATTGACACATTTCATAAAAGCCACTCTCAGACCTATTCCGACCAAACAGAGCCCTTTTTACATCAAAATGTCATCGTAACGACATAAAATGTGTGTCCATTGTTAAGATACCATACCGGGAATTACAAAAAGACCGTCCCTCATTGTATCTACTTGATGTAATTGTTTACAGTTCATACGAGAAGATTCCTGAAAATAAATGAAACGGAATATAAATTTTAAACACGTGTTTGAGACTGTAAGGGAAGAATGCATCTTTTTTATGAGTATTCATTTCGTAAAACGAGGCCTGTATCCTTATCGATAATGTGGTAACCAGCTTTTTTTTTTTTATGTGTATGTGATTTTCATTCGTTTTTATTTTCAAATCATATTTATGTTACGCTTTAGCCAGAATAGAGTAAGATACTGTCTAGCTAGGTGTAGTGACGATATAGGCACTGGCGGGCACGGTGGGTCACGAAGAGCTGAAGATTGAGCTCAGTGTCTTGCTACTGGAGAGGTTTATGTCCAACACTGGACGGGAACAGGGATGATTTATGTTATTTAGAAAATCAATATTCGTCGCATATTCATGTTACCTTGAAACTAATCTATTTTATTTCCATAGTCCCAAGTTGACAGCTAACTGTCATTTTGAAAATCAGTATAATAAAAGTCCTTCTACGGGTTCCCACTTTTGGGATCAATGCTTAAACATGCTCAACGGAGATAAAGTTAGCAAACGAAAAGAAAGGAACATATTTCAACCACACGTTAACGTTAAATGTTTTAGTATGACTTAAAATACCGTCAAATAGATTAGCTCAGTTACTGAGCTAAAGGTCTTGGGTTCGATCCTCGGATCGGGGAAAGTATTATTGTGTTTGTAACAGGAAATTGTTAGTGGAAGGACGGTATCTCGATTTGAGCCCGGTGTATAGCAATAGCTATAGCACTCGCTGTATTCCATAGGACGTATAACTGCCTCAAAATTGGGAGTGTTACACTCCCCCGCCTACCCCTTCGGAGAAATACAAGCATGATTTTATGCCTATGTTTTTTCATACAAAATAAAAATGCACGTTGGCGCCAAAATGGGAACAAAGTATTGTAATTGTAAACCGAAGGACACGTAAGAGATGATATACGAGTCATACTTTGGACGCACTGCGTGTCATCGGGTTCAGTAGATATGGCAATGGCACAGCGTGGCTCGTACATTAGGTGTATGTCATATTAACGACGAGTAGTGATTACTAAAACTTGGTAGCAAATTGCTAATATTATTTTTATATAAGAGAGTGATGAATGTAGACGAGGAACGTGAGGACTGTAAGGATAGATATTTAATACTCACTTTTCTCTACCTACCGTGTGAAGGACCTCACAGGGCGTTATAATAACGACAAAAATATTTGAAGCTCTTTTCACAAGTATATTTCATAATACTCAACGCATGTCAACAGCATTTTGGTGGTCGACTAAAATTGATAATCTGTTTATGAAACCGGAACTACATTGTATTAGCGATCTAATAATGATTCCATGTAGCCGACTAAGCAACGAGGGCCTAAGCAAGCGAGCCATGTTAGGCGCAGAATGCAAGTCAAGGTGGCTGTTTGCGCAACTCGCCAAGGGTTAGCACTGCAGCATTCGTTCAATCAATTTATATCTATCTTTCTTTACATACAGAATATCAGTGCCATGTAAATATTGCCAGCTTTAATTAGCGTAATTAAGAAAGAAGACAAAGAATGGTTTCTTTCACCATTGTTATGGTGTTGGCACATTAAAAAAACTGGTTTTTAAATTCAAAACGTTATAAATCTAGTGAGGTGATCAATCAATCAAAGGAAGGAATAGGTAATCCTTTTCTGGATACCTACGAATGAGATCTAAGCAACCGACATTGAACTGACTCTACCAATCCTCATCATAATCATTATTAACACTTGTATAGTTTGACTGTTGAACACGGTTCTTCGTTCCAAATGAGAAGAGTTAAGACTAGTCTGGCACGCTGGCCTACTACGGCTTGGCAGGAATAAATAATTATAGCGTAAAGTGCCCATTAACGCGGTATTATATTCACACGAGCAAAATTACTGTTAAATCCGTGAAGGTTAATACCGTTAGTTTTTAATTAATGGTCCTAAGGAAAAAATCCTTTTTACGACCGAATTGTGTTTCGGTTTGTTTTCAAAGTAAGCAACAATTTCAATGCCAAGTGTAGATAAAGCCCAAACAAGGAAATCGTACCATTTACCAAGTCAAAGGTTGCAACCTTATTAACTGAACTCTATACCATCTTATCGGAAAGATCTTCAATGAACTTGCTGCCATATATAAAAAAGACCGCTTATATTGACCCCAAAATTAACATATCGAAATAGATATTATTAATCTTACTTGTATTAGTTAGTACCTATGCATTGTTTCTTGGTATCTTTAAGTACTAGAGAATTAAAAATCAAATAACAAACGTAACATCGCTCCTGTAATCGTCGAAGAGGTAGGCAAAGGAATGTAGTGCACTTCCACGTTTCACCAGTTACGTTTACGGCCCATTGTGCGATAGGGGGTGAGCCTACGCCGCTATTACCGTATATCGGGCACACATTACTAAAAATTTCCATTAGAAAATCTAAGTTCGAAATATATAATAGTACCCAACTCGGGTTTTGAACCCAGGACCTCTCGAAATCAGCCGCACTTGCAACCACTTGAGCAACGAGGCAGTCAAAAAAATGAAATTGTGTAACTTTTAATTAATAACATATTGTGGTATATGTAAAGCGTTTTATATAAGTACATTAAGCTTCTACATGTTTGTTTTTTTTAACCCTTTCATTCAACGGTTGGACACGGGCCTCCTCTCAGAATGAGAGGGTTAGTGTACCACGCTGGCCAAATGAGGGTTGTCAGGTATTTTTTTTTAACTCTGAGGTGTGCAGGTTTATGTCATAAATGTAACTGAGGTTAGAATTTAGACTGAACAGAGTTGTTAATTATTTTTAAAAATATCTCTGTTGTTTTAAAATAAACCTTTTTTCAGCCATCACCGTGTTGCTTATGCTTAGTTTTCACACGCCCTTCATGTTCAGTACTTTCAGGATGTGTTCATGGTTAATGCAAATAGCTGATCAATTAATACTTTTGTAATTAATAATTGATGTAATTAAAAACGTTCAAAAGCATCTACATTTCGTTCTTTACTTCGCGTACCAAGAAATTAGTGTATAAAAATGTTATATACATATAGTTTTACTTCCTATAAAACAGAAACAAACTAGTCTTAATACTTCTTTTTAAATGGCTAGGAAATTACACATACATTGAAACAAGTTCGCCTGTATTTCTCGTAATAATATACCTTTACGTAATTTTTAATTATTAAGTGGCTTGCATTAACATATGCGATGCATTCCATCATGCATGAAATAATTATAAATGCGCGTTGCGATGTGAATGCGGTGGAACAAATGTGAAAATCAATGATAGCCGAATGGATAAAAAAAAACGGAATAAATATATAGTAAAGTTCGATTTGACTCCGTGCCAATAAACAGAAAGCAAGCATTCAGTGATAGGCTGAAACTATACAATTTAATAATACTAGCGAACCCGCTTTGTTTTCATGTGAACATTCGAATCATGAGAACAGAGAAGTACCCCTCCATTCACGTCTTTGTAAACAACAATTACGTACAAGTATCCGACCCCTTATCCAGAGCGGGTAATTGCAATTCCTTTCTCCGTACAAAGTAGAAACATTTATTGATTCATAAAAAGAAATCAAGGGTCATTTGAAGCTTTTTAATTCTGACGCAAAATTATTATCGCTTTGTTTGACACGCACACACCCGAGTATTAAAGTTCATTGCGCCAGATGCTGGGTCATTGTTTGTGTTTTATTTTTAAATTATATTAGCCGACAGATAGGTAAAGTACGGACGTAGACACGCGCGCGTTATGGGTTATATAGTGTATTTTTAGGCGCCCCACACGCGGCTGTATCGCATGCGCGAGGTGCGCGGGAGACGCCCGAAGCTTCTATTCCAGGCGGGACCTTGCATATTCATCCACGCTACATCTCCAACATAGCAATCGCTCGCAAGGACAACTTATATTAGCTCACCAACACCACCACGCTATCGATTGATCCTTTCACTGATCTTTATATGTATATACATCTATAGGTAGCTGATACCTACGGATTAATTTAAAAATATGAGATAGAACTGTAAGTAGTCAGCTCCTCTATACAGAAGAAATAACTAAATTAGGTGATATTGCGGATGCGCCAATTGCACAAAGTATATCTATGGTGGACATGCATGCGCACCACCGTTCACTAATTTTTAGTTCTTTCCTCAGCAGAGGCGGTGGTAATTATTCAATTGGTGTCAATGGTGAACTACGGGATAAGCTATTCATATATATATATAGAGACCAGTGAATCCTTTGAATGTATATTACGTAACACTTGTCTACCTATTGTCTACGTATTGTCGGTTGCAATCCTAGTGTGGGCGTTATTGAATGCGGTCAGGAGAAAATGTCTTTGAAATGTAGTCTACCATTTGAATATTAGTCGATGGTACTTTTGTTCAGAACTAACAGAAGTGGTTCACTGGTCTTTGTCAACTTTGTTTCACCAGTAGCGCAAGGTCACACTTTTCAACGACCGACGCTCAATGGAATTTTACATTTTCAGAATGGCAATATCGAAACGCGGGTTCGTGTTATATTTAAATGTTTATTCAGAATTTGAAAAAGAACAAGGTTGTAGTATTTACACCGATATCCAAATTAAAATAAGTTCAGATCCTACGCAACTTTAGTCACATACAACAATACGGAACGCTTCATATATCTGTATCCGGTTACTACACGTCTGTTGGTATAAATCCAATGGTGATAATATCCTTCCTACTTTGGCGTTGAATTAATTTAAACTGTATTAAAATTGAATATCAGTCACAGAATTTTTTCGTCGTGTAACTGTTCGTAAACACATATTTAACTCGATTCTAGGGACATTAAAACACATTATGTAGCAGCGTTGAGATTGAAATGTTGACAATTCTGTTAAACATCGAGTCACTAAATGACACCATTACCATAATGGAGTGAGTATCTTTGTCATGTCGAAAACGGCTTAGTTTAGACCATTTTTATTGAATTATAATTACCGACTTCTTAAATTTAAAAACCAAAGTACAGACAAAGATAAAACTAAGACAATGCACTGCATGCACATTGACGCCCGCCTAATAACATTGCATATATACAATGTTAATTCAGTGCCATTGTGACTTAATCGGGACACTTGTTAAACGCGTAAGTCATCAGATTTAGTCACTACTGGATAAGATTTTCTTGATATCCTTCAAGACTGACTCTATGACTCAACACACAAATACTTGTAATGATTGCACAGAGTTTCAATACAGTGAATGTCCGCAATTGTTTTTTGGCGATGTCAATTTCTCTTCCTTGTCCTTGTAATGTCAGAAACGTAATGAGACACAAATTCTTGGAATTATTCGACGCAATGTCCGATTCACATTCATTTTATACAGTTATAGAGCGTATGTTCACGATGTCTACAAACTATGTACGTTCAGTGTGGTTCTAATGTTTTATTTATTTAAGAATAATTCTTTTCGAAATACTTACTTTACATAGTTGACTAGAAACCATCAATAGGCAGAAACACATCCGATTTAATAGTTCCTTTTTTATTTTCGTGTAACTTCATCATACCTATTAAACTATATATCCTTCAATACAGTGAACAATAGAATTTGTATCTGTGATCAGTAGCTGTGAAGAAAGGATAAGACTGTATTGGATGAGGAAAAAACTTGGTTGTGCATTTATGGATACCAACGATACATATTCATATTATGCAATTTATATATGCA
>DVPD01000160.1:0-13632 GCA_018237605.1 Apyrrothrix (Melanopyge) sp. n. Burns01
TGTTACATATATATTTAATCAATCTGATAACTGCAGACATCTTGCTATCATTGACGCTGATCTTAACATTCCATATCAGTAACATACAGAAACTTTTACCAATTTTGACTGGGAACCCGGCGGGCAGTTGCATTTGAATGAAGTCTTTTAATTTTGCGAAATGTGGGGACGAAATGGCAGCCATCAGATCCAGTATTGGCATTATTTGTTCCTGTAACTGAAATACAATATAAATTAAACAATATTTTTATATTTAGCTACATGTTAAACATGGCGGAAACTTTAATTGTAGCTTAGGTTATTAAAAAGATTTATTTAACTTCAGATAATATTTATATCTGTTAGTAAACAAATTTAAATTCTCGAGTTACCTCCAGCGGATAGTCTTCGCATAGCCACAGAGTAGCTTTGAATTTCTGCACCTTAGTGGCGATCTCCTTCGTTCTGCCGATGTCCCTCTCTCCCAGAGGCTCGTCGCCGAAGTACTCGTACCACGTCACGGGCCGCAGCTGCTCAGTCGATTTGCTGCGTCTTGGTGGTTCTTCCTGAAAATGTAGGGTACAATATGTTAAAATGCTTGGCATATTTTATTTGACGGTTGTCGTACAAACGACAAATTGATCATGTTACATTATGTTTATAAATGCAGTATTTATTTTTATAGTAAAATAAGACACTGTTAGCTCGGCTCCGGCGAGTGGCCTGACGGCGCCGGTTTTATGTCCAATACGCAGAAATCAACATGGCACTTGCGAGGAAAGCCCATCTCCTCCCGCTACTTGAGTTAGCATCTCGCTTTACGTCATCACAACAAGATGCCTAAGGTAGCTTCTGCGAGTTATATGTCTGTTCTAGAGGACCTTGATCATAGAACGGAAATTCATCGAGTATAAATATACAACCTGTGTTACATTAGAAAAGCCTAATACTCCCTATTAGTATTTTAATAATGTAACTAAACTCTTAGAACCTGGCATTCAAAATTAAAATCGGCATTATAAATGTGCCATTGGCTTAAAGAGAACTTGCATATTATGTACATACATACATATCTATATACTGTTAGCAATCAACAACTGAGAAAGGCGCGAGCGAGTCATGTGACAGGTGCCGTAGTTCCGGACGCCACCGCACGAGCCGGGCGTCGTGCATACGAGAGCGCGGGCGGGGGACGGAGGTCAGTCTCTTTAGTACTGCCTAAGCGCAAGAGGGTTGCTAATTGAGCGCTATCGTGTGTAATTATTACTCGCCAGATATTAAACCTATGCAAATAAGTGCCCGAGATAATTATTAAATAATGAAATAATAAAAACGATAAAAATACATTAACATTATGGTGATTATCCGTATTTTAGTATGAAATATAAAGTAACGTAGCACTCACGACATCAGGGGTAAGTAGCGGCGACTGGGTGTCCGAGGGGGTGGGGGACGGCGAGCGGTCCGTGTCCACCAGCGCCATGAGCCCCGCCAGCGGCGGGCGCGGCGAGCGCGTAGCCCTGCGGTCGCGCGGCACGTGCTGCAGGTGCTCCGCCCTCGTCTTCGACACCAGCTCCACGTTGTTCGCGCTGAACACCTTGCACTCGTACCCGTTGACGTTCTCCGTCTTGTCCTGGCGCCAGCCCCAAATGCCGCACTTATTTCTATTAACATTAATAATTATGTACACAAAGGAACACTTCTCGTAATATAGTTGGTCTCTACAGATGTATAATACATAATAGCTCAGTATCAAATATACAATAAACTGTTTTTTATAGTTTTTTTTTTCTTGTGTATTTACATGTTAAAATGATTTATTGTGGTTTTTATGAAGCATAGCGTTAAGGAAATAAAAATTGTTCAATTCTATTCAATTTACAATATCAACCGCGAGTGCAATACCTAAATATGAAAAAAAAATTACTATTAATGTAAATAGCCAGAAGGCCTGATTAAAGTGTCCAGCCACTTCCATCCTTAATGGGACATCGATGGGAGTGTCGTAGAGTAAGTAAAAAAAATGTATGGTCGACAAAAATACGGTATGCAAAGAAATTTGTGAAAGCTACCTTTCAAAGCTAATCTTATCCGTGTCCAAGTAGTTGATAGCTATGGGGGAGGACAGCCTCTGCTGGATGAGGTGCTGCGGCGGCGGCGGCCACTCGCGCGCGTCGCCGGCCGCCTCCAGGTACTCGCACCACGACGTGCCCAGCTCGTGGTCCAACTCCACCAAGCTCGCCGTACGACCTGGTGCAGAAAAGTGGGAAAACAAATATTAAATCTATATTGTTTATTTGATCGCCTTGGTTGGTTGCAAACGCGACCGTCGATAGAGAAGTCCTGGGTTCAAATCCGGGGTCAGGTACTATTGGATTTTTCATAATAAAAAAAAAAAGTTTTCTAAGGTGTGTGAAGTCTGCCAACCCGCACTTGGCCAGCGCGGTAGACTATGGCTTTAACTCTCTCATGTGCCCGATATATGGCCATAGACTCACCACCTATTCCATATTGGGACGTAAACGTAACTGGTGAAACGTGGGAGTGTACTACACTCACCTTTTTGGGGATTACGGGCGTGATGTTACGTATGTTACGTTAATACCGACTAAACTGTTGATTGGCTTTTCGGTTCACCGGTTAATTGGTCTGACTGCTGAGTTAATCATGCATGTTGTAGTTTAGCTTGCAAGTTTCAATTCTACCCAGCACAAAAATTTCTATCACGAAACTTTAAATAGTATAAACTCTAGTAAAACTAACAAGAATCCAAAGCTAAATCTAACACCGATTGAAGTTCCGATCACGGCATCAACAGAATGGAATAGCAAAAGACACTAAATATTGAGCATAAAACAGAAACATCAGTACACAACTTTTACTAGCAACATAGACATAAGTCTCGTGTTAATTTCCTCACCCTGCCCTCTGAAGATGTAGGTCCTGTCGCCCCGCTGCCATCGATTGTTCTCGAAGCCGATGAGGGTGGTGTCGACGCGCACGTTGCCGCCGCGCTTGTACACCTTGTACGTGTCGAACGGACATATCCTGGACACTAGAGGCACTGTGGCAGAAACAAGGGAATATAGAAATCGTATAGACACTGATTGGAGATAGTGGGAATAGTGGGAATTGGAGATAGTGGGAATGACTCAATTTCATTAATGTGTATTCAAGCACATTTCTGACGATAATAATTTCTGGTGCCTATAATCCGGTCTCACCTGCAGTGAGTAGTAATTTATCAGATGCGTCTTTTATCTGAGGTTCCAACAATGAGCTAAGTACTGTGAAATAATAATACAATGCCTATTTGTTAATAGAGTTCCTATCAAAATAAACTGACTGCCTCGTTGATTGAGAGGAGTTGATGGAGAGGTCCTGGGTTCAAATCTCGGGTCCAGTACTATTGGATTTTTGTAATTAAAATTTGTAGTAGCAGCTCGGAGTCTCGATTTATGTCCGGTGTATGGTAATTCCATAGTGGGACGTAAAGGTAAGTGGTGAAAGGTGAGACCGCAATACACTCCTCTGACTCTTCTGACCTCTTCGGGGATTATAGACGTGATGTTAATTCTTTTTAAGTTGAACGAATTTTTTTATATTCCTATCACTCTAAAACGGTCATTGCATTACACAAAGGTGGTACATTCGGGGACGTATTTTAACTACATTAGAGCGTAACGAATTCCAATTATTTACAAAGCGAATACGTATTGTTAATATCATTATTGAAACCAAAACAAATTGTTGCGCGAATGTCGGATGAGGAAAAAAATAAATATACAATCAAATTCAATCTGTTCATATACGAGTATTTATGCTGCGATAACAAACAATATTGGCTGATACGGCGTGATGACAAAACATTGATTTTTATTACGTCATACGTAACAGAACGTACTTTTATGGCAATGTGCTACACTCTTCTGCCTACCACTTCGAGGATTGCACGCGTGATGTTAAGTTTTATAATTTTTTACTTTTGTACATGTGTAGTGACTTTGCCATATTTACAATACCTACGATACAATTGCTTTTTAATGTACATCAAAGTCAGTATAACTGTAAAAACAGAGTATAAGAGGTCCGGAAGGACAAAGGTACCTATTTGACACTCAGTGGTCTCTGCCTATCCCTTAAGGGACCAAGTGTCATGGTAAAGAAAGCATAACTACGACGATACAAATTTGAAGACATGGAGAAATATACCGAGGGCGATCTTATCTTTAGCTTCCATTAAATTCTTCCATTCCATTAAAGACTTCCTTTAAACAATGAGCGTCACAAGTTGCACTGACCCCAGCTGGTGAACTCCCACTTCATCTCCACGTAGAAGTCGGGCGCGAGGCTGAGCCGGTGCAGCAGGTCCGGTATGCCGCTGGAGCGGACCACGTGGCGCTGGTAGTCCCGTCGGCAGAGCACCAGCGACAGGAGTTCTGCATCGCCAGTCGCGGTCGCCTCCTGAACGGCTGGAATACAATAAAGCTAGTTTAGTAGAACACACTGGCGAAATTAAGAGCAAAATTAAAATTAGAATCGCCATGTGTTCATACGGTTTCGTTCTGGATTTGGTCAATTTTATCACAGAAGTACATATGTATTAGAGTAAGCCGACTCTCATGTGGGAATAAACTGACTGAAGAGTAACATGACTGAACGTTTTATGAATCTCCCTGGGTTTATTCCCGTATGTAAGTATTTAGGTTTGATGTCGTTATCAGGTAATCCAAATAACAAAAACTATTACAATTCAGATTTATTAAGGAACCGAATCCTTTCTGTTAGCAAGTGTTCTGTTTCTTTCTTATCTGTGTTCTCAAGAGTTACCATCATATACTACATAACGTTGTCTAGCTGATTTTCTTCGTCTCTCACGTTACAAATGTCAGGAATATAATTTAACACCTTTTGTCCACAATTTCAAACTTGTTATAGTCAATTAACACAGTAGCAGAGAAAAGAAGCGATAAGATCAATGGCAGGCGAGGAATTAAAAAAAGAAAAATGGAACCTATTACGATACAAAACACAATCACAAAACGTGCAAGTAGCGACTTCAGCGTCTTCCAACATTCAACCTTCGTTACATTTTTATCACTGAAACACTGTAAACTCTCAAGGCGTAACTAACCTTGGAGTGAGCGCGAGCGGCGAGGGCGCGCTCAATTTCTTCCCAAACAACAAAAAAACAATAGACAATCTTGACTGTCAGTACAAAGTGGAACAAGCTGTCTTGTTTGTTTAAACAGTTTTTTTACAAGGTGGCGATGGTGGTGAGAAGCTTTGTTGTCTATTTTCAAAGATTCTATTAGCTGTTCACTGGATTTATTATATGTGGTTTGAAAATAAAATACAGCGCAGGATCCTTTTGCACGAGTAATGCATGAAACATCAATACAAGGAAGAAGTATATATATCCATGAATTCGAAGAAGTCTCCGGCAAGGAATCGAATGTTCTAGATTCGCTTTTACATCAATGTAACGCGTGTATGCGAGTAGGTTTGACATTAATATAAGATTGTGATCGAGCTTCTAATTGGTAAGAGATAAACGAGAATTTAAGGAGTGTACCGAATTTATCTATATTTTATTGCAAAACACCGCAATGCCGGTAATTAGGGAAGCCTTACTTCCAGCAGTACTGATTAAAAGCTGATGATGGTGATGTTTCTAAAGAATAATCTCATAGGAAATATTTAGACTTCCACGCGAACCAAGGCGCAGTAAAGTAATATGTTACAATTCGAAATGCACTTACCGGGATGGTATCTTTTTGAAAAAATTACAATTTTATGGTGAGTCTATAAATTCTTAACATGTAGTCATGCATAAGTACATACTGCCCATATCTAATATCGTGCTATCATCGCAAACGTGCTCCGAATGATGTCATTGTTGGTAAACAAAGTAGCCGGTGAAATATGTAGGTATATAATTTCCTACTGGGCATCGCGTCTGCTATCGACCTTGAGTGAAACCTTTGGTTTATTTATTCCACTACAGTTTATTTTTCTACTCAGCACCGATTACACTTCACGATACAACGTTGATTCCGTTCTAATACAAAATAACTTATAACAGTAAAAAAAAAACTTAAGGATCTACTTCATCAATAACAAGTGTTTTGATGGTACTTATTGACATAGCATAGGTTCTTCTATATATATATTATTGTATTGTAATAGAATCTGGTCACGTATACCAAGTTTCAGGCAAATTAGACCGATCGGAGGAAGTGGGTTACATTTAAGTTGTAACATTCCCTTACATAATTACAAAAGAAGCTAATAAAAGCGTGTTAAAAACATAGTCAGTGTGGAAAGAGAGTTTGCTATCTGGTTACCACAATATGGGAAAAATCCCTGGTGGGATAAGTTTTCCCTGGACTTAGGTCCAAACTGGACTTAGTCAGATTTGATAATATGAACTCTCTTCGAACCTACTTTGGGATCAGATGGCCATGTGCGGGAATGACCCGATATATTTCTTGCTACTACTCCTCTGGCTTTCATTTCTCGGTCTGCCGCATGCACGACGTGTGTGCGCAGTGATGCAAGCGTTAATTAGTATCCATAGAACTACGCGAATCATTAAGAGCGATCATTGTTAATATTTATTGTACATTACAATGAAACTAAAGTATCCTATTTGTAAATGAATAGTACAGCTTCGGAGTAGAAATGTTCTTGCTTAAATCTTACTAGAAATATAGCGTACACAATGACAAAACGTTAAAAGTAAATCAAACTTTCAAACCAGGATGACCTTGGATTAATTCAATGTTAAATGGTCCGTTCGCCTATTTGCTACTATAAAACGAAATTGATTGTTTGTAAACCGATTATTTGTCACTTTCTCGTTATGAGGAGACCTACATCCACTGACAACGTCACAAACCTTTTGAGTGACAAATGACAGAATAATTGCGCATCAGACTTGTGTAAGGAAAGTCTTGTGATTGTGTTACCTGTCCATCCGTCCTTTTCACAGTTCACATCAGCGTTGGCGTCTATGAGTGCCTTCACAGCGTCAATGTTGCCGAGCGTCACCGCTAGAAGGAGCGGTGTACGTCCTCTGGGATCACGCAGCTCGATGTCTTCGGACGTGTACTGGAATCGTTTATACATGTGCATTCTTATCTCAAACTAGAAGACAGCAGTTATAACCTTAATTATAATCGTTTATTTGCATGTGTACAAAAAGATGGTAATCATCTTCATTATCATCGTCATCATCATCAGTCTAAGTCCACTGCTGGACATAGGCCACCCCTGACAGGTTTTTATGCTAATATGAATAGATCCTAAATGTTATACCTAGATACATCTTTATACATAAATGGCTGCTATCGCTCGTGGATATTCGCAACGGATTTAGAACAAAACTGTCCATGTCAGTTGATTCAGTTAGTACAGTACCCGTTGTTAATAAATCTGTTATTACGAAAGGGTAATAAAACTGCAAGAACAGGACTATCAGAAACATTAATCCAGTTAGTGTATATTATGCGTGTATGAGGGCATTTAGCTTAGATTAGTTTCCGTCCGATTCGTAGTCAGTTACAAATGCGTTGTTAGTCTTGAGGACTGAGATCATCATACACTCCACCGTTATAAATTTCGAGATATGAGATTCAATTTATGTTTGACCTGTTATTGTGTAAAACAGTATTATATTGTTTTGGAATTGCTTAGTTGTGGGTATAATTCATTTCATTGTAATTAGTCACCGCTCTCCAAGGCCTTTTCTAATTAATATCAAACCACGGAACTAACATACTTTAGCTTAGATATTTGAAAGCTTTTGCGGTGCCGTTCATTTCTATTTCAGATCGGCTTTGCTGGACCTATAGTGGATTCCAGAAAGTGTTGGTCACTTGTGCCAATGTCAGACTAAAATCAAAACAGCTAAGAATTATCTCTCGGGATTCGTTTGCAGTGGAGATACATTTGGCAATAGTTCCATCGTATTCGAACCTTCATTTCGCGTAGAATATTCTAGCATTCGTCGCCCAAAATCCGTAAACAAGGCTGATATACGTTTAGAAACAGCGCATTCGTTTGGATGAAAAGTATCAAACTACTTGGATTCGCATCGAGACAAAATAATATCGAAGCAATTTATTGCTAGGAACTAAACTTTATTAACTTTTTTCTCCCCCCTTTTGCATCGTCCTAAAAATTCATAATAGCTCGTAAATTTCAAATAAAAAGGCTGATTTGTATTTAAGACAATATTATTTATATAAGCCGAATTAATTATTAAATGTATATGCACTTACGGCATCACTTCAAAGAACGACATAAAGACTGTTACAGGGCCTATTGATAAATAAATAATGACCTATTAAATAAGTAACAGCGAATGATTTGTCTTGCTCCTAATGTGCTAAGTGATATATCCGCCTAATGTAAACAGATTTTAATGATCCATTTGTAGATGAAAGAGTTACTTTCAAGGGTGGTCCCGTTTACATTTAAAGAAAATATACCATCGATGTGGGTGGAAAAAGTAGCACGAATAACACTCCGACCAGACAGTTTGGTAACCTAGGAAAAACAATAGGAGACAGTAGTATTCAGAAAGCTCAGAGCTGTGCTCACAAAATTGAGAAGAACCATGTCCAGTAGAAGAGCGTTAAATGACTAACGGAACAACACGCCCGTAATCCCCGAAGAGGTAGGCAGAGGAGTGTAGTACACTACCACGTTTCACCAGTTACGTTTTAATGACTACGGGTAAATAAATGAGTAGAAGATGGTTGTTATTACTCTAGAAATACATTCACTTGAACTTCATCGAAATATTTGGACCGTATTGAATAGAAACCAGATGGAAATTAATGGAGACCAAAACGAAAATCAAAAATCTTGTACCGGTTTAGATTAACGGCGGGACGACGATAAACGTATTCGTAGCTAGTTTTATTAGTATTTATGTTATGGTTCCACGGCGCCGATGCGGCACATTTGGCAGGGTTCGGGCTGGCGGCGACAACAGCGGTAATACTTCAGCCCGCCGGTCGGTAACCTTTACTGGCATGGGGCCACACAGACTACCGTAACAAAAACGAGATAATATACTATCATAGATCATCTATGTCCAATCTCGAAAAACCCTCATAAAAATACCTACCAATTGTTGGTAGTCCAAGAAAAATTGAAACATCTCCAAAGTTTATCCCATCCATCATATTATTAGGACCAATCGCTTAATAACCCCAGGTACCCCACTCTGATTTTCATTTAGATTTCTTGTTAGTTAACCAACTTAGTTATATTGCACAGTACTATCGTTTCGCATATTTTAATTAACTTGAAAGATGGGTTTTAGTTTCTTGGATCTACCATAACGTACCGATAATTTTCTATTGTTAAATACTGCTCTCCAAGGGTTGATTAGAATAACTCTTTATGATGCCTTTCTATCGGTGTAAAATAGACTTCAGTAAATTAATAGGCAAATAGACTTTTGCTGTATCTACTGAATAGAGCAATGTCTTAATCGTCCTTTTCAACTCGTTATTCATCATTTGTCCTATTAACCCTCCACAATATACGTAACGTAACATCATCCAAACCCCGAAAAGGCCGGCACAGGAGTGTAGTACACTCCCACGTTTTACCAGTTACGCCACATTGTGGAATAGTTGGCTAGTCCAGACTCCGAGCCACTACTAGAAATTCCAATTTAGTAAAATATAATAGTAACTCTTCACAAATGTATGCCTCTTTTAAATAATCTTGGTCTCCTCCCAAATTACTATTGTTTTCATCATTACGCTCATTTGTTTGCTCTTTCATTGCAATCGCAACGTGTTTATTTTAAAAGGAACACGTACATAAGTAATCAATTATTAGAAGTAATAATTGTTGAAGATAATTCAATTATGTACCGGCTTAACTCACGTAAGATTTTTCGTATAGCTTGCGATTAGCCTAGGACCTATCCGATTTCCTTCTTCATGAGCTGCCGCAGATAGTTGCAATGTCGCACTGGTCTTGATTTTGAAAACTGGTCGGGCTATCCCGAGAAAACATGCGTGAGTTGAGTCTGGGCATAATTTAATCACGCACAGAAAAAGATTCACAAAAACTTCAAAAATGTTAAATATACATACATGTCAATAATCACGTAAGGAATTATACAATACTTCTGTAAACAAATTGTTTTAGAAAGTACCATGTGAATTAATTTTTTACACTGTTATATAATATAAGTTATATAATACAAATTTTTGTATACTTTGTTTTACTATTTTATTGTTTTTCGAATGCGTTGGTCGAGTACTTGCAAGCGCGACGCCGATCAGGAGGTCCGGGATTCAAATTCCGTGTCGGGTACTATGCCATTTTTCTAACTTACAATTTCTAGTAGTTTCTCGGAGTCTGATGTGTGCCCGGTGTATGGCAATACGTTCACCCCCTATTCCATCATGGGACGTAAATGTAACTGGTGAAACCTGGGACTGTACTACACACTGCTCTGCCTACCATTACGGGAATTACAGGCGCGATGTAACTTCTTTTTGGGTGATTTTTGATGATTCCAGTTTAAATTCTTCATCAAAACCACAATTAGTAATACTCAAATAAGAAGTATATGTAACTAAACAGCTGGTAACTTTAAATTGTATAACGCGTTGCTCAGTTGCAATTTGCACCTGTAATCTTATTCAACTGAAACCCCGGCTTTTATAAACGTCTGTCCAACGTTCCCGACAACCGATACTCGCGTACTGCCTAAGCTTAACTGATGATAATATTTGTAAGAGTTCTAATGCCGCATGCAATACAACCCTTTGCATATTTATTTATTTATTTACTGACCTATAGAATTGCATGCGCTCTTTAATACAAGACGATGAATAAAATGACATTAATATTTCATAGAATTATTAATTCAGTATTCGCGTATTTATAAAAAGAGAGAGACAAAGAAAGAGAGCGAGTGAGAGAGAGACAGAGAGAGTAAGAGAGATAGAGAGAAGGGAGTTATCGGGATTTGTAATATAAAATATGAGTACGTAGTTTGAACTTTGAAATTCAATTTACAATAATTTTATAGCGTAACTAAGTTAATTTTCATCGAGGCTATGATTGGCAAACACCAATTTAGGGGAGGCATAAGCCATAAGGCATGGACATAAGTCCAGCAGTGGACTGAGACAGGCTGATGGTGACGATGAAGCGTTAACAAAGTAATTTCTTTCTTTCTAAATACAATGTAGGTAAAATAAACGCTTCACTTCAATTTTAACTTTCCAACAATAAAAATAATATTCACTTCATCTTTTATTCCAGAAGTTTCGGTAAAACTAAACATTAATAGTATTTTTTATTCCGTTCGAAGTTTAAAAAAATATACCTTAAAAAAAGTAACTATCGTTGTAATCTGTTGTAAATCGATACGAAGTCTGATAACTACGCCGAAGATATGCAAGTAGAGTGAACGAGCCTGAAACTGAAAATCAAATATGAACATATGGCCATTTATGGGCGACGTCAACAGAATTACTAAGTAGAATTGGGATTGCATCGCGATTCGCGAATAAGAAAGGCTTATAAGGGACTCCATAGGTTGGAAACGTAACTGTTGAAACGCGGGAGTGTACGACACTCCTGTACCCACCTCTTCGGGGATTACAGTACCTGGCCAGCTTAGAGGGAGAGTTCTCTTCGCGCTTTTCTTGAAGAGCCCCATGTCATATTGTCTTTCATACTCACGGGGACATATATAATTATGTGTTTGACTGTCATATCAGGTAGCTGCGTAACGTTTTAGCAGCCTAGCATTGATGCAGGCGCAATTCGCTACCGGTCTTAATAGAGACCGGCTACCAGTTGTTTCTTTGAGATATAATCTTTCACTTCTGTTTCCTGGGTGGGTCTAAGTTTGTAATAACGTCATTTAACTGCGGTTTAAAAACTTCTGATGCCGAAACCAAAACTTAGCTCTTTAGTGTTGATGTGTAAGCTGAGTGATTAGATGCTCGAGAATATTTTTCCGAAACAGAAACAGACAAAGACAGAGAAAGAGAGAAGACAAAAACAGACAAGAGAAGACAAAAACAGAGAAAGAGAGAAGACAAAAACAGAGAAGAGAAGACAAAAACAGACAAGAGAAGACAAAAACAGAGAAAGAGTTTGCCTGTTTAAGATTAAATATCATTTGGTATATTGGTGAAGGAAAACATCGTGGAGAAATTTGTGTGTTCTAAATTGCGATGTCTGGCAACTTGCATTTGGCCAAGATGCGCCATGGCTTCCACACTTTCTGTACGGAAAGCAACATTTGTTTAATAAGGAAACGAACGTTAAATAGACTAATGAGAATTGACTCCATTGTCCACTCCATGACATTCCTCGGGTGTTGCAAATGTCCATAGGGGACAGAGGCCACTTACAATCAGGTAGCCCGTTTGCCTGTTTGCCAGGCTGAATATAAAAAAATATATACATAAACGTTTCCCAACGAATGAAGAAGCCTTACTGCACACTATTACTCAAAGTAAATCGACCAAAACTAACGAGCCTCGAAATAAAAAAAAGAGATACACAATTTTGTCCTGTCACTGACAATAACGGAAATCTAGTTTAAGGGGTGTGAGTGTTAGTTACCAGTCAAATCTCTTTTTTACCAATAAACATTATTGACACGTTATGTTCTTGATTAAAAAGACAACTTACTCATATTAGGAACTAAGTATCACAGACTTAACATTCAGCGCCACTCACGTTGTATGGCTTTATCGTGATAATAAGATTATTTTTAATGTGACCAGTAACGCAACTCTGCCCACTCGTCTTGGATTGCAGTTCACACCATACTTACATGAGATTTTTCCGTAGAAAAATGCATAAGTAACTCATATATCAAACGCAAAAAAATTTAAAACAATTTAACTTTAATTACCCATGAATTCACACCAAGTTTCATTATAAAAAAAAATCGTTAATTGTATTAACTGAACTAACGAAGATGACGCAACGACCCTAAATGAGTGTTAGACTCAAATACTACGACATGACGCTTAGGTTCGTCCTGCGCCACTTCCGGACAGAGTTTGAGGTAGTTAATTTTTTCGTCTTTTCATATTGACGCGTCTTTTCATATTAACGCGTATTCAGCGGTTTTAATGGGAGTGCCTTCGCTTTTGAACATTTTGTCTATGTGTTTTTGGTTTAAGGACTAAAGAAGAAGAAAGAATCAGAGATGTTTCAATATGTAAGACAATGATACATAAGTGAAAACCTCGATTACAACTCGGAAGTTCTTAGCTTTGAAAAGAGTTATCTAGTTATTCACCTGAAAAAAAACAAAAACAAGACAGAAATCTCCCTATAGAATGTTCTTATCTATTATATTGCTCTTACTCTATGGAAGATAACTGTGCTGGTTTTCTCTTTGGACAATTGGTGATACAGGCTTGATGAGGATAAATAAAAGTATACTAAGACAATGACAAACAAATAATATAAAACAACTATGATAATGCAGTAAAGCGTCGATTATTCGAACTATTTGGGAGACATAGGTGTTCGGAAAACCTGTTTTTTCGGATAATCGAACCGGAGAATCGGTATTTATATATTTAATGATAAATAGAAATTAAACAAAAAAGTGCAATCTTTGCAACAAAACACATT
>DVPD01000161.1:0-13612 GCA_018237605.1 Apyrrothrix (Melanopyge) sp. n. Burns01
TGTAGGGAACTTTACATTAGTTGATCAGAAGAGTCAGTGAATTGAAAGCCACTAAATATTTCAGGCGGTACAGAAACATAAAAGAACTCGTAGGTTGTTCACGTTTAGTTTCTGTACAAAGAAGTCGCTCCATAGATACAAGTGCTTACGCGACATATATGGACATATATATGTTCCTCAATAATTATGTCAGTATCTCTAGAAGTACAGATAAAGGAGCGACTGTATAAATTGCGAGAAAAATGGGGCATCCACCACCATGGTACTTTGTTGTGGGTCGGTTAAGACAATGGCTAGTGATTACTTCGTCTTTCAAATGTTTTCGAACTGTCCTTTAAGATTTCCAACGAGATTTTTTTCATGGAAATTTGCGTGTAGCGGTCACCCAGCCGAATGCCGACGGCTTCTCATGTTACTTAGCTTTACAGACGGCTGATAACCACGTCACCGCTGGGAGCATTTTCTGTGATAGTAGTATGGTGTCGATGCCGGTACATAAGTAGTGACGAGGGCGCGTGCGCGTGCGCAGGGCGGGCGGCGCGGCGTCGTACGCGCGCGACACGCCGCTGACGCGTGTGGGCCGGCTGCAGGCGCGGCTGGTGGGCGAGGCGCTGCGGCTGGCGGGCGCGCCCGCCGCGCACGTGTACGCGTCCGCGGCGCTGCGCTGCGTCGAGACCGCGCACCACCTGCTCGAGGGTCCTCCGCACTCACCTACGCAGTGTTACCTACACGCATCCTATAACTTACCAACACATTTATAAAGTATTCCAATTCAGGTTCAACACCACTCGATAGAACATTATCGACTAGACTAATTACTGAATTTTAATATATTTTTGTGACTTCGTACTATTACGCTAGTAATCCCCGAAGAGGTAGGCAGAAAAGTGTAGTATACTTCTACGTTTCACCAGTTACATTAAAATCCCACTGTGGAATAGGCGGTGAGCCTATTGCCATACATCTGACACAAATTCAGAGCTCTAACCACTATTAGAAATTTCAATTTAGAAAAATCGAACTGCATCCGACTCTATATCAAACCCAGGACCTCTCAATTGGCAGTAGTGCTTGCAACCACTCGCCAAACGAGGCCTATTGTGATTTCGATGTTGTCTATCTAGTTTCATATACACATAGTAACCTCAATTCATGCAACGCAGGTGTAGGTGGTGTATTATAAACTCGCGGTAACATGTAAAAGGGTAATCTTTTAGAAGTAATAATTACAGATATTTTAGAATTTACAGAAAACACCAACTGATAATATTTTTGCAGAAAATGTTATTATTCACTTTGAAATATTCCAGGCATGGAAGCTGATCCTTCAGTGAAAATAAAGGTAGAGCCGGGTCTGTTCGAGTACAAGCTGTGGCATATGGCCAAGGGCTTGGCGCCCTTCATGACGCCGACGGAGCTTCATGCGGCGGGATACAATGTGGACCTCGAGTGAGTACTGGTTTGTGTTTTAAGGTGACGTTTCCTGATTGTTATTATATCTTCACGCCGGGTCCCGCACTGGGTAGGCAGAGAGCATCGAGTGCCAAATATTTCTATCCCCACAAACCTGGCGTGCTTCCTCTACATTCTGTTCCCTTTTTATAGCCGCTCGCCGGCTTCGGAGATTTCACTTCTTTAGAACGATCCAAGACCAATGTGTTAGGAATTATTTATAGTGATAAAGTTTAATTTTGCAGCTACAAGCCTTACGTGGATCTGGACATTAAGTCCAATGAAACTTTAGACCAGTACTACGAGAGGAACGAGATGGTCATGCACAGGGCACTGAAAGACACTGAACCTGAGGGTGAGATTTTTTACACATTTTAAAGTACCTCGTAAAATATTAGCCAGCATCTCGAGAACGCCTTTATTTGTAGCCCGAAATCATGGTTCATCATCTCCAGCCTGCCTCGGCCGGACCGCGGCCTTTCTTAAGAAGGTTTTTGCCCTTTTACGAGTTCGGCGCCGGGCATCCGGCGACTGACAGTAAACGAAGCGATTATAGGATTAATAGAGTTTTAATTCGGAAGCTGTTTCTCCCGAGGGGTACCGATACCGACGAAACCTTTTTTATTGTACGTTCGTAATAACGCCAACGCGCGCTCCGGCGCAGGCGGGAACATAATATTCGTGGGGCACGGCGACTCGCTGCACGTGATGGCGACGGCGCTGCGGCGGCGCGGCGCGCGCGCGCCCTACCGCCTGCACCGCCACCTGCTGCGCGTGCCCTACTGCGCGCTGGCCGCCGCGCGCGACCGCCCGCTGCAGCTGGTGGCGCCGCCCTGCCCGCCCAGCATCAACTCCAGCTCCGGCCGCTTCGACTGGCGGCTGCTGCTCGACTGATCGTCTTGTCGCCACTCACCAATGTAGTCGCATTTCAAACAATTACAACTCTCGTCAACAGTTTTTCCTGTTTAAGTCCATGGAACTCGGCGAATTTGAATATTACTTCGATCGCCCAAGAAGAACATCGATCGATTCCGAAGTAGATGTCAACAGCCGTGCCGCCGCCGGCGCGCGGCAAGCGCCACCGCGGCGCCACCGTGCACTCGGTTTATTTTCCAACGCAAACCGGAGTCTATGATACAGATTTAACATAAAATCAGCAGCGAGAGTTCCGTGTCGGGCACACGTCACTTGTCAACACTTGCAGTCACATTTGTAAACAATTAATTCCATCACGTTGTATGCTCATGACTCACTCTCTAGGGACTGCACCAAAACCGGCGCCGCTACTTAAACTTGTATTTGTTAAATATTACGCTAGTTTGTTCCCTTAATATTATTGTATTTTTGTAACGTTTAATAATATTTTTTAATAAAAATGTATTTTGTATACTCTTATATAGTAATGAAACTATTAAATTAAGGGTTCAAGTTTTAAGTGTGTACAAGATCTGTAAAAATACATAAATATGAAGAATTTCGATAATAATCATTACTAATCACTACGTCGGAGTTTATATTGGGTAAATTCCCATTGTTGAAATATTTTAAATCATTTTCAATGCAAAATAAATCCCAACGTGCTTTTAAAAGTTTCCAAATTCAAATTTACGAATTATCATACCATCAATTATAATTATAATTAATCGTCGTGTTGCATCACGTCTCTCGTTCAATATCTTCAATGGTGTATTTTCCAGCATTTATACTAGTCAGATGCAATGACAATGTCAGTGTTTATTTAACATGTAGTGGTGACACTTGTAGCAGGCCGAGGGGCCGCCTCACTGTTTCCTATAAAAACAACAGAAAGCCACAGCATTTAATTTTTTTTGTATAGTCTACTTGTGCAAGTTGTAAAAATACAATTAGTGAATCGCCTCACAAATAGAAAAAAATGTGTAGGACTTTCTGTTAGGAAGTCAAACTTCATATTGTATGTAAATTACTATTTCCTGTCGTCATTTGTCATATGTTTTTAAGTTTTTGAACTGTTCTCTACTTCATAATCAGTAGCTTAAGAGACGCCAACAGTCCAACGGCTAGTGGGCATGAGCGTGCGCTGTTCATATTGCGTCTCTATTTGTGTCTCAAGATTTGATTAAAGCACTACATGTACCATGTGATTTTAATAAATTCTCCGCTTTGAGTATCTGTTTTTATTTTATTGTCTTCTTACTAATCGAGACTATTCATCATCATCAGTCTATTCCCGCCCACTGCTGGACATCGCCTCGTGCCCAACCGCTGCCAACCACTGAGCATATAGCGTCCACTCTACCTAGGGATCGAGACTATAGTTTATAGTAAATGACAATTTTAACTATAAGAATTTATTTTAAAACATTTTATTGAATAACAATACAATATTTAGTTATAACAAAGTTTTTACATACACAGACATAGAAGTAGTCAAAACTTAGTGAGCAACCCTGTCACTGAATTCGCTGGGTTTTTTAAAAAAAGACGTGACGATTTTTTATGCATTTCAGCCTTTGAAAATCCATGCGAATTCTTTTGTTTACACTATTGTTTGCTTTACCTGGCCCTACTAACAGTTTTCTATCTTATAATAAAAACTAAAATTTGGTTTGGTAAACCCAATATTACTTTCGGTTTCCATAAAATCAAACTATTGATGTACCTACATGGGCATATAAAGACAATTTGGAATCAAATAAGCAATCTCATCACTTAAGTAATGACCAGGCATTTTACGCAACGATTGAATATCATCAAAAAATTATTATAAAAACATAAAATGCAAACAAAAACGCTAGTTTCTTAAAAGAGGAAATCAGAAATTGATTGGCACTGCATAGTTAAAACTTACAAATTAAGTGAATGACCAGCGTGTACTGAGATCACATAGTGATGCCTTTTATTTACATAATATATTAGTACTTCTGTTACAATACAACTAATTCGTGTTTATTTCTGTGTAGTTGGTTCTTTCAGATAAAATTTCTTCGACAATTTTTTGAATCATCATCCTGTCTTCTACTTTAATATCCTCCGGCTTCGTTTTGTCATCATAAATTCTTCTATCAATCAGTCGAACAATAACTTCTTCTACAATACTATCAATATTTTCTCTTGTGTGACTATCGGATTTCTTTGGCTCAAAAACATCTTCTATTATATTATTCTCTAAATGTACACTCTGGTCGTCTTCAAATATGTCTTGTTCTTGAACTGCAACAAATTCTTGTTCTGGAATATCACCTCTACCGTCAATTTCTTCTTCCTTTGTCTCAACCTTTTTTTCGGATATAATGTTTTCGGAAAGTTCATCAGCTATATGTTTATGTCGTTTCATAATTTCTTTTAATTTCTCTTTTGCCGAAGCAACAACTTCATTACGCGTTTCAGATTTAATTTTTGTAATTGCTTTCTTTTTCCTTTCTTGCCTTAAAACTTTTAGTTCATCGACTGTTTTTTTTATTCTCTTAGTTTTTATATTTGACTCTGAGTCAATTAGGGATATATCATGTTTCTCTTCAGGTGTCACAACGATTTCTGCATCCATCCCCATTAGTTCCTTCATCTTCGTAGCGTCTTCTTCTACACCTTCTTCATTTGTCTTTAGTTCAGGTTCTAATTCATCGTATAGAATAGACTCCTCCATAAAGTGGTTCTCGACACTCGCTTCACTGTCTATTTCGTTTCCATTTTTCGCCGAAATTGGAATTACTTCTGAATTATCTTTGTCTGCTCTATCGAAATCGTCATCAAGCAATCTTTTAGTATATTGACGAAAGTGTTTTCGTTCCAGGATAAATAATGCAGGTTTTGTTTTGATCCTTATAGGTGGTATTAATTTATAGTTCATTGAAATTTGTGAAAACATTTCAATGCTATCTAAGATATTGTGTGTATGCATGAATGTTTTAAGGCTCGGTGAATATTTGCTTTTGGCTTCAATTAATAGATGTGTATATTTTTGTAACTGTTCCGGTTGCAATGATTCAGTTTTACTGTATGTCCAGTTCTGATGTATCTGTGTAAATCTTGTCACACCGGTCTGCGCCGCTAAGTTGCTGATATGAACATGAACGTAAGGTTCATTCTTCAGTAATTTGTGGAACCTAAAAAAGGGATGATCATGGTTTGTTCAATATATGTACAATAAACATTAAGTGAAATTATATGTAGACGTAATTTATAAACCTTTCAGATTCATAAAATTATCGAAGCACATATTACTATGAGTTAAAAAAAGCCTACTATCAGCCACGATATTATTTTACCTCGTTATCGCCACTCCACCCGGATAATTAGTCATAGCCACTAGACCTAATGCCACAGAGAACATAATGTTCCCAATTATGATAACAATACACCCCCAGAAGAGCAATTCATAAATTGGTGCTTTCGTTCGTCTTATATATCTGTAAACAAGAGTAATTGTAATATAGGCATAATTACTTTAGCACAATGAAACTTATATTATTGAACCCAATGACCAACAAGTAGCAAACACCTTTCAGGACTTTCTCATGACATTTGTCAATGAATAGTGATACATTTAAGTAATAAACCTTTTGGTCAGTAGTACAACTATAAACATGTAAGTTATTATATTTATCAATTATTTACTTTATTACTATGGTGTGTATATTAGCTTCTACTAAAACAATACTCACATGTATGAGCAAACCGCTGCTGATGATGTATTGAGCAATGGGAAGACGTATATTATAAATATAAGCTCCTTATGGGGTAAAAATGAAAATAGAACAATATAAACAAATGCTGGAACTACAATAGGTACAAGACGCTTCTCCAAATAGAGGCCCACTGGTATTAATATCATACTTGGACCAAGACCCCGAGGCAGAGCTGAGTAGAAGTACCACAGAAATGGAGATGTCTGCTTGTATTGATGTAAAGGAAATAACTTATTTTTATACGGAAGTTAAAAAAACAAAGTTATATTGCAATTCTGCCAAAATAAGGACACCTTGGATAATATTAAAAAATTGGCAAAATATTGTTTACTTTTATAGATACATACACTGATAGTACAAACAAACATGTATGTGTAATACAAGTTTGAACACAAAATTAATTTACGTGTGTAGTAGTTTATAATATAAGTCAAATAATTTGCAGTATTAGATGAAGCAATCCAAAGGTGGGTCGAAGTGGATTGTGGGGAGGTGAGATGTTTGTGATGGCATTGCATTGTGTTATATCTATTAGCAATATTCATTAATAATGTATTGAAAATGTCAGTTTTCACATGTGTCAAAAATGAATTATTACTAAAAATTTCTAAATATACATAGTAATTTACATGTCCTTAAAAGGATACACCCCAATCTGAGCTTTTATTAAGAATGGTATTGTACCAGAACACTTCAGCTTCGGGCCACACTGGCCGCCCCCAAAATATTGAATCTACTGCTACAGTAAGGGCTACAAAACCTAATCCTGCAGGTATAGCAATTTTAAAAAATCTGGAAAACAAAATAATTCAGGTTTAATACATAATTACGTCAATTTAAGCAATTAGTCAGATTTTCTTATTATTATTGGACAAAGTGAAAATAGTAAATCAATAATATTTTGATCAAGATTAATATTACAAATACTTAGTCATTACAGCTTGAAATTAAAAGGAAGTAAATAGAACCCCTCATTTTTATAAAAATTAAGACTTAAAAAACTATCAACTTACGATGTAACATCAATTTTTTTGAAATACAAATCTACAATTAGAAATAGGCCGAACAACATGGCAAGTTCAGACCTAAATATCACAATAGCTGCTCCAGCACTTATTATAAATTGCTTGTGATTTCCTGATAGCCATCCTTCAAACGCCAGGAGAACTACAAATAAGTAGAGAAATTTACATTAAGGAATTGTTTGCCACTCGGCCCACAAAACTGTCGCCTTAGAGAGTTTGGGCGGCGTAAGAGGTGCTGTGTGGAATACTGGCGCCGGATCGTCGCGACAGCCATTTGTTGATTAGATCTCAAATGAGCATTCATTGACACATTGTCATTATACATGCATCAGTTATAAATAGTCATTCTAGGCCACACAATCCTTTTATTGTCGACCTGGGACTACTGGCACTGACCCCGATACAACAAATAAAAGTAGCATAATTTTTTTAGACACAATATTAACACAGTTCAGAGTATTCTTACGAATTCCTTCTTAAAATTTACTGTATTGCTCTCTATTGCAACTTTGTGTAATTTTGTGCATTTGTTGATGATGATTTTGATCATGAAATCTTCTAGTCAATCATTGGGGTCTTACTTTGAGTAAAAGTTAGTTTATGCTTCCATGTGGACCAGTCACTATTTTGGATGAGGGATGTGATAAGATACAACATTGATTTGTCTTGTAATTTTAGCTATACATAAATTCAATTGAGTATGCATATTCCTCCCTATCATTCCCATTTCATTCCACAAGATCAGGTCAACAATACATTTGAACTAAATTAATGTTGATAAATTGTTACTGGATCAGATAAATCTTAATATTACACATGAAATTTTATTCAAATTATTATTCATGAACTTTATTTTACACAAATATAGGTTAAGTTGCAATTGTATCAGCTCTATTCATTAAACATGAGGTAGAGAGGACTTCCAAAAACCACACACAATTGGTTTTATAGTGTTAATTATTAATTGAGGGCTGTATTTTATTCTGATACAAATAAGATTTAGACACTCCATTTTCGTGAGTAATATTATTATTAGAGTTGGTATGCAAGAAAGGAAATGGAACCAGAATAAATATAGTTGAGATGAGGGCTTTGCACTGCATATGCAGCTTGACACTAGCCAACCATATTCGTAATTTTGATGTAAGGAAGATGCATTGTATTTAAGAGATTATTGATGTAAAAATGCTCCAACAGTTTGAAAATGTTATACTAATATCTAATGAAAGAATTACAAAACAATGCAAATGCTGATGGAGACGAGTGCCGAGGGAGTCCATGACACACCATATCAAATCCACATCTTGATCAATTGATACCACATCTTAATCAAATAGGCCAGATGCTGGCCGATGTAGTAATCAGAAATCTCCGAAACCTATGTGCATGTGTGAAGAGAGTGATGAATATAGAAGAAGCTGTGCAGGTCTATACGGGTGGAGATACTTGGCACACAGTGCTTGCTGCCTACTTTGCGAGAGACCTGGCATGAATATGTATGTATGTAACATTGTTTTATTTCTTACCTAGTGGTAGAGTAATAATATTAGGTAATGGGCGACTCATATAGAACATGAAGTGGTACTGAGCCACAGTGATCACAGTAAACCACCAAGTGAAGGTGTTGCCAAATTGCTTCTGCAGCGTCATTCGTAGTCGACTCCATGCCGCAATCACACTTAATGCTAGTGTTAACCTAACTGGAATTATAAAAAAAATATTTTACCAATGAGTGTTTTGTCAACTATCATAAATATTTCAATTTTTTTAAGGCAAATGCTCTTTTTAATGTAGCTAACAAGTGCTTACCTACATATTGTACCCAAAATTTATTGATACCCGTTAAATGCAGTAAGCTAATAACGGGTGCAGATATGGCAGAAATAAAAAGCGGACCGATGAACGACCGCGGCACAACTCCCGGGAACTCATTGTGATCGTACTGGAAAAAATAGATTTAATAAAACTTCTCGGTGCGCGTCTTGAGAATCCAAAAATAAACTTATATACCTCGGTGAGGTTAAACCGATGGTAAAGAAGATCGTGTGAAGCTTGGATATTAAAACTTTCCTCTACTTTTGTAAACGGACATAGTAGCACATGCAAGCTCGCTACAATATAAAGTAACTGAACCATTTCTCGTAAAATAAATAAACCCTTGAATTAAACGAAAACTCAACCCATCTCGCAAAGCTCGCTCATTTGTCACAGACGTCAAAATTCAAAGTCCGACATATGTCAGTGTAAGCCTCATCCACCTACTAACGTTCCTTTTCGCTAAAATTCCTCCAATTCAGTTAAAAATGATGTTTGGTTTCTATTTCGTACACAATTTACATGGAACCGTGAAGTTGAAGTTCTAAAGGGATAATTGACCAGTACTAATAACTTATATTTGAAAATACAACCAATTTAATATTATCATATTAAATCTTATGTTATAGCCTTCCCCCTTGATTTTCAGATGATCGATGATGTATCGTTTTGTTTTTCCTTTCATAGTTACATTATATGACTTCATTTTAATACAACATTTTAGTTTGCTACAATGCAGATGTCATAACTTAATCATACAGATATATACTTAGGGCTATGCGTAATACTTAATATATGATCTTATTACAGAGGATACTAGCAATGAAATATTAAAGTACTGTCTAAAACTAAACGCTATTTTGACAACAATCGTCAACAATGGTGGAATGGATTCTGTGACAATTTTGAGGCAGTGTTCGTTTTCTGATACGAAAATATCAATAATGATCAATATTTCTAGCAATGTAACAGTTGCGATAATATTACAATAATATTTAGCTCGATCTTGACTTAAAACTTTGAGGATGTGTGATATTTGTTCGGAGTTTTCACAGCTTTTACTGAGTTGTAAGATACATTGTTTCGAAATTTTGTTGCTCATTTACTTTCGCGTTATTGTTTTTACTTAAAATGTTTATTTTTGTGTATATTATTGTTTGAATACATGCGGCCAAGCGAAGCATTAAACCATACCCCGCTTTTTAATTTTAATTTTAGGTGAAGAAAGACTAACAGATGATGTGTCCCAATACCCAAGTATAAGTCAGGCGGAGCTCGATATCGTACTGAGCTACATTCTCTCATGGCCACAGAGGTAATATTATTGTTGGTGTTACACAAAACACATTGTGGCTTACTGCCCTTACCATTCTCTTATTACTCTTTGTTTTTTTTTCTTCAACATCACACTAGCTTCATTTAAATAGGATTATTTATATCCAGAAGTAAACAAAATGTTCCGTTCTCCCTGTTTACCTATATATATGAACTACACTTTGATATAATGAATATGTTAGAAATATTTTATTAGATATAGTTCAAATTATTGATTCCCTCTACAGGCAATGTATGTGTTGCTACAGAGATGTAAAGAACTTTGAGAGATTTTATCTAGTTGTGCAAAGCATTATATGCTTGTCTGTATGCCAATTAAAAATACTGAAAGATGAACTGATAGAAGCTGCTAAGACACCACCTCCTGAACTGCTAGAGAAACAGAAACCTGTTGAGCCACCTCTGAAATCAGAAAAAGAAACTAGTGAAAAAGATGATGATCAGATTAAAGAAAATAGCAAATCTCCAGAAACACCACCAGAAGCTTCAGAAGAAACACTTGATGGAAATCATTCATCATCAGAATGTAAAGAGGAACCAGAGGTGTGGTCTATGCAACAAAAGGAAAAACTTATACATATTATGTCTAAAATATTCCTGCTCAACTTCCCTTTGTACTTGGCATGCAAGCACTCTGCACTCAGTAGATTAGACGACCTTTCCGCACAAGAAATAACAAATTTGAGCTCTTTCTGTGATCTTCAAGATACAGAAATACCAGCATATTTATTAAGAAATGTCAACTTGTTCTGTAAGCTTGGCGGGATGTGTGCCATGATTGCAGCATTTGAGTTTGGTACTCCTACTACCTTGCCTTTGTCAATGGCACATGCACTTGTGGCAGCTGTTGGGAACCTCAAACTGTGGCTTAGCTATAGGGCTGTCACACAGCTCTTTATTCCATTAAGAAGCAAGATATTGAGATACATGTGTAACTTAGATGACAAGGACCTTAGAGTGCCAGCAGTAAAGTCAATAGCAGGTAAGATATAATTGTTTCTTTTGTTATAGGTCTAAAAAAGTGCTTGCAGCTAAGCATGCATTATCTATAACTCATTTTTATTATTTTACTGGTTATAGATGAACACCAAAAAGTTGTAGTGTGATCACTGATCTTGCTTTGATGTCTTTGATTGCTTGCTTGATTGTTGAAAATTTACATTAGTGGTCTAATCTAAAATGAATAATTTCAAACCCTTAGCACCTTCACTGACAGTACTTCAAGTGTTGCCAAACACTGTAATGCAATAGATTTAATTTTGCTCATTTTAGTTGTTTTGTAAATATAAGATATTTAATATACAATCTCCAAAGAGTTAGACAGAGGAGTGTAGTACTCTCCCACTCTTTGCCGGTTACATTTACTTAACATATTTAATTATTTTGTCTAACATTAACTTTCATTTTTTTAAAGACTTCCATGAGCTGACAATTTTGTTAGGTCACAGACTAAATTGACTGGATTTGATCCCAATGAGATATGTTATATTAATGATGAATTTTTTAAATTGATATTTTCCATATGTTATCTCATACAAATCTGTAAATATTATTAAATATCCTTTGGTACATTTGAAAATATAAAACTTTCAATATTTCCATACATATTGTTGTGTGTCCATAAATCTTAATGAGCACTGTGAGGATGTCTGTGAAATATTTTATTATTGTTTTAGACTTCATGTGGGGAGCGGCAAAGGAACCAATGGATGCACCTTTAGCATTTGACAGTGATGGACTAGCATTAGCCTTTAAGTACTTCAACAGCAGTACATTAACGATGAGACTGGCAGGTGTGGCACAGATCAATGCTCATATAGTGGCACACAATGAACTCTGTGCAGGAGAACCCGCTGCAGATGTGGAGGTGGCAGGCCAGAGATTGGCTACCTGGCTCAGTTTCAATAACATCATAGAGCACCTCTTCGGCCCTAACTTGCATGTTGAGGTGAGGTTTTATTTTTATTGGTGGTTTCTCAATTAAGACCCCTTTTTTATTTAAGTCTTGGCCATGTTGGAACTTTCTCATTATAAGAGCTTTACTCCCAACAATCTCTAGCCTGTTTGTAGTAACTAAAGTAACTGTTAACACTAAACCAGAGGAACAGCTAAAGATTCTTTTTTCACTAGTGAGAGTTGTTGACAAGATCTATGCTACTCAATTTTTTTATATTGTTCGCCTTCTATACCTTATAGCTATGGATATTGAAATCTCTCTTTGTTTAATAGGTGATAAAACAATCACACATGATACTCAAGTTCCTGGCAGTAGAGGGTCGTGTCACGCCCGAGCACGTGGAGCTAGTGTGGGCGGCGGCCCAGCTGAAGCACTGCGGCCGGCAGGTTTATGATCTCCTGCCTGGATTTATCAGGGCTTTAGCTCCAAAGCCTTGTGCACATTTGTATAGCCTGCTTTGTGCCCTGCCACCTAAGGAACACACTGAACAGGCAAGTTTGTATAAGTTAGGTTGAGATAGTTTGAATCAGTTATTCTTAAAACGAGGATGGTAACACTGCATTATAAGCATTCGCTGAGGGGTGGTAGAAAGCTCACAGAAAATTAGATTGTGTTTAGGTGGCTTGGACACTGATATTTGACTAAAACTTATATAATCATGTTTCCTTGGCTTTGTGGTTAAATTTAAATCTTGAGATAGCTCAAAGCTTTGCTTTTGAAGCGTCCACGTTATAAGATCCGAATGAAATAGTGAGGTAACATTCCAGAGCCTGTACCTGGCGTCGGCGCTTACGCGCGCAATGTGGGCGCGCGGCGGCTGCGGCGGCGCCTCGCCCGCGCCTGACGCGCCGCGCGCGCCTCCGGCCACCTGCAAGCCGCACCACAATTCCTCCTCGGAGGCCAGCGTCAGCATGGACCAAACCAACTCCGACGACGACCCGGTACTCGACACCACATTTCATTGCGCATGTTACCTTTATTATGCTACAAACTTTTTGTTCCTTGACTATTCGGTTATTCATAATGTTGGTATATAACTAACTTACTCAAAGCTACCTACCTAAATTATTTCCAGTGTGAAGAGTTGAGCACGTCGGGCGAGGAGGCCGGCCCGACGCCTCGGAAGCAGACCAAACACCAACGTGAGCTTACTGGTAACATTTTTGAAGTTATACTTCTTTAGGTGCATTATGAAAAGATAATGAGAGTGAAATTTTAAGATTCGTCATACAAAAGTTACAATATGGTTGCAGTGGTTGCAGTCTCGAAACAAAAGCTACCAACAAAATAGAAATAGAAGCGCTATTAGTCGCGCAAGTTGGCACCATCGTCGCCTCTGTTCACTGTTTTCATATTCATAG
>DVPD01000162.1:0-13612 GCA_018237605.1 Apyrrothrix (Melanopyge) sp. n. Burns01
GAGGTAGGCATAGGAGTGTATAGTACACTCCCACGATTCACCAGTTTAATGTACACATATTACGCAATAATATGTAAGTCTAATGCTAATTGTGTAATATTTGACACCTTGTCTCTAAACATCTTTCTTTTGATGTTGCTGAACTATAAACAGCTTTAATGGGTTCTCAACCCTTTGACGGCCGTTGTAAATGAAGTGTACTTGGTCTGGCTATAACTTTTCCTCCTGGATAGAAAAGCTCGCTAATAATGCACGTAACGGAATTAAGCGGTGTTAGGACTCATTAGACTGAGACGACATTTTTAAGGCTTAAAAAAGTTTGGTTTCATTCTACTAATTGAATGTACCTTGTTATGTTTCTAATATAAAAAGATCTGTAAAATAATAATAGTGTCTAACTTTTGCGTTAGCAAATGAAACTAAGTAGCTACAGTTGAAATAGCAGAGATGTTTTTTATTTTAAAAGAAAAAAACTTTTTGAACAATATCTATATATATATAGCATATTTGGTACCTTATAAATTCTGGGGCGACTCTAATATTGTTGGGGATGAAATTAATTACGTCGTGCAGGTAGTAATATTCTCCACAAATCTCTGAGAAACGTCTGTTGTTGTTTCAGCAAAATAGCGTGTAGATAGAAGGGGTTAGAGGGGCGAATAGAAATAGTCGAGACATGAGTTCATTGGGCTCATTGGTCAAGTGGTTGCAAGCGTGACTGCTGATCAAGATGTCCGGGTTCCGATTCTCGGTTTGACTAGGTACTCTTGGGTTTTTCTAAATTGGAAATCCTAGTAGTGGCACGGAGTCTGAATTTGTGCCCGGTGTATCGCAATAGGTTCACCTACTATGGTACGTGAACGTGACCCGTGAAACGTGTACTCCGCTGCCAACCTGGTCGGGGATTACAGGCGCGATGTTACGTGTTACAAAACTTAATTATCAAATTCAGTTGCACCTATCTGAGTAACAACAAATACGCTCGTTCACTCGTTTGCTCGTTCCTTTCCTCGCGCTTGTGATTTTGAAACGGTTGCAGCTCTCGAATGGTATATTAACATTAAACAACAATGTAAGTGATCGGCTATTGAATTGAAATTTACTTAAACGTTTCTGTACTTGGCAGCGTACGTTAGTCTGTCGCTTTCGGTCGGATAAGTTGTTCGTCGCTAGCTATCATTAGATAAGTCGTTTCACTTTCTACATGGCATTCAGGTTTTAAAACCACGTGACTCACGAATTCGCCTCAATATTTCGTGACCACCAATTCCAAATAGAACAGCGTGGTGGATTAAATTCCAGACCAGAAACTAGGGGAACCTATTTATCATCGTTATGATCATTTGACGTCCTCTGCTGTGTCTTCTGTTTTTTATAACGAACGGTTTCCCACTTCTTTGGCCGAGACATCAGTCCATCTAAAGTTATTGATAGTGCATTGAATAAAAAAGTATGAAAAGGGTGAAAATACAAAAAAAAAACATATCATTGCCTATTCTTGTATTTGTTAAAATCTGGTTTATCGTAAATATAATCAAATTCAGAAGAAAATGGAAATGAGCTGACAGTCCGCGGGCAGGTTTCGCAGGATTTCCTTTTGAACTCGCTGAAGCGACTAACGTGCCTTGAAATTGTTGTTCTAACAATTGAAACGCCGCTTCCCTGAGTATATGCTCTTTTTGAGATTTATTGTTATCGCACTAATTTTGAATCTGACACAGAATGTGCATTGTATATTTTTAACACAATGATATTATTTGAATTACCTGACAACATTGTTTTAAGCATATTAGAATAATGAACCGTTTAGGCAGATGTTGTCGGAACTAGGACAGCTCTTAGTGTAAAGGAACAAGGTTAAATTATATAATTTATTATATTCTGTAACTCAATAGTGCCTCACAACGAGTGGGTCTTAAGATGCACATAAACAAGACGAAAATCTCATCTAACGTCAATGTCACACCCATACCGCTTGTTGTCGTCGGTACTGCTCTCGAAGTTGTAGACTTATATTTACCTGGGGCAAACGATCCAAATACGTAAGCCCAACTGTGAGAGAGAGGTTACTCAAAGGATCCAACTCGGATGGGCAGCGTTTGAAAAACTATGAAGTATCTAAGAAATCTACCGTACCGTACCGTAAGAAATCCGTAGAAGAACTAAGGTCACCAACATATATAGCGCTCAAAATTGACAAGTTGACTTCAACTTCTTCCCGGGAATTGGTAAGTACCAATAGATGTGGCCTGCGATGTGGCCTGCCTATTGGTACTTACCAATAGGCAGGCCACATCGCTTGATAACCGATAACCAAAAGGGAAGAACGGTGATCAAGTGTTGGCCACGTCTCTTGCTAGATTCGGAACGGATACGATATTGCTAGATTCGGAACGGATACGATATTGCTAGATTCTGAAGATCCTGGACCTGGAGAAGTAGCGCCGATTTGGAGAGGCCTATGTCCAGCAGTGATCCCTCAAAACTTGGTGATGATGATCACGTTACAGGTAAGGACCTAATTAATTCTAATTACAACAAACAGTAAAGTAATATCTGAGACTATTGTAACTGTATTTACATTACTGAAAATTGTTAGCATTGTTACCTTTTCAAACTACGGAACTGGAAATGACAAGCAAAAACGTGTTTTATATGTTTTTGGTTTTTGTTTTCATATTAATTTAAATAATTATTTTTTAAATTCGCGTCATCAACAATAAATTTGTTTAACAATAATAAAACAACAACAGACCAAAATAACAACAAAAACCAATATTCCATAATCTATCTTTCATATCTTGCATTCCTCGTCATTATCAGCATCTAAATCCACTGCCTCCCGTGACAGGTTTTGCGCATAATCCCCACGCTGGGCATGCAGGTTGGGGACCGCAGAATATGGCTTCTCGCACCGCCTACGCTGCTGCCCATAGGTGGCCAGGGCATGTAGCCGGGCCTAGGCTGGCCGCGCCATACCTCGATCTGCCAAAGCCGGGTTTAGTCGCCTATTACGACATGCTGATATTCGGGCGTAGGATTGGGGAATGTATTATTTATTACACAGAAAATGTAACATAATAAACATTCAAAATACTATTATATTTTTAATGTTACATTAAATCGTTTTCAACATATAGGCTCACCTACCTGTAGTCCCAAATAAGAGTGAAGTTATAACTGAAATAAACCTCAAACCAAGTGTACTGTAAGTAACATACTAGAACTGCAATAAAATGAATTCAGGATAGAGATAACAACGCAAATTTCTGTGCTGCATCCATTTCATTGCAGTTTTAGTGTGTTGGTTGCAGTACACTTAAAACTAAAGTAACAATGTACTAATACATGGAACTTTCGTATTCGAACCGTAGACGATGGATTCCAGCACATCTGAGTATGTATATGAATTTGCGCAACTGAAGGTTTTTTTTATTAAATTATCCATCGATTTTAACGCGGTTCATTTAAACATATACCGTACCTTAGCGTATCATTTTTTTTTAATATAGCCAGAAATATTATGGTCACACTCGTATAATACATATTAGGTATGTCAGTCCACAACCACAAAAATTTATGATAATAAAACTCCTACTTAATTGCTTAGTGAAATATACGTATGTATGTGCATAAACATTGTGTTAAGTCGTCGCCGGTTTATCTATTTATCCTTCATTGTTAACGAAGGTTGAGTGAATGCCAAATGGAATTATATACCACTCAACGCAGGTTATGATGAAAATGTATACGAACTTCGAACCTTACAAGCATGTAAACACAAATTCGAAGTGAAAGTCGGTATTAAACGATTCAATTTTAGAAAATTGCTGTCAAATGGGAGAACCGATTACTTGCGAACCGGTTCAAGTGGAGAACTTACTCACGTACATTGAAAATGGCATGCTGAAGTTAGCTGTTAAGCTATTTGCGATCGTTTTCGATGTCTGCACGAGCAGGAGAGTGAATTTGAATAGATGTTTCTAAAGTTGTTTGCATACAGATGTTTGTTTTAGAATCATTCGCTTCAATGTATTGCACTGAATAGTCAAGTTTTACATATAGGATCTAACCAAAAATATATGCCGTAGCTAGGCACGTAATATTGGTAGAGTTGTTTGAAAATTTGCAATAATGGAAAGATCAAAAAGCTGATGTTGATAATGAATAGAAATTTAACGTATTTTGTATGTCGTATCTCGCTTTCTTTCATTTCTTTCCTTCTTTCTCTCTCTTTCTTTCTGCTATGGTACCGACGAACACAACGATCTTGTTTTTCACTTTTATAAGTTGGCTGAAAATATAAAAACGAACGACTCACGGAGTCGGTAAAAGAGAGTGAGTGAATTTTAATGTGAAAATTATTATCATGAAATATTAATAATATCACGAGCATAAAATGTAAAGTGCCCTAATTGAAGCCAAGTTTTTATGGAGTACTGATCGAAAAGCAATTTCGATGTGAAATCCCAACTTCTTGCTAATGTACTGAAAACTTATATATGAGATCATGACTTAACTATGTTGGCGAAATACGTCAGGAACTGGCTGGTGGGGGGGTCAGAAATTAGCGAAAGCCGTGTGCGTGATGATTGATGGTTACAGAAGAAGTATGTCCGGTCTGTAAGGATAGATATATTTAGTACTTAGTGATTTTGCCTAGCCTGTCAGGGATCAAATATTAGTACTACATACAAGCATCTGTGCATAGTTATGTACATATTCGTAAATATGTCTGCTGAAAAATAATCAAGGTAAGAACTACTATGCGGCAAGCCGAGGACAAGACTCGCTTGCGCTCCTTGTAGATATGCACATAATGGATTGAGATAGGCTCATGATGATGATGATGAAGATGAAGAAGAAGAACAAGAAGAAGAAGATGATGATGAAGATGATGACGAAGAAGATCATGATGAAGAAGATGATGATGAAGCTGATGATGATGAAGCTGATGATGATGAAGCTGATGATGATGAAGCTGATGATGATGAAGCTGATGATGATGAGCTACTACAAATATTTTTTTTTCAAATTTAAACCTTACAATATGTTGCATCTACTTTTAAGCGCCTGCTGAAGAAAGTAGTGCCTCGGAGTAATCCCGTGCCGTAGCTGTAAATACAGGGGGTGGCCTAATAGAGGTACTGTTTTTCACGTTAAAGGAACAGCAAATGAGCAGGCCGCAACTGGCAGTAATCAACATTGAGTAAGACTCAACACTATTACTTCAAGTTAGTACTAACGAACAGGACAAATTAAATCTGTTAGTATTAGTTGTTAATATGTTAGTTACTTAGTATAACTTAGATAAATATATTAGATCGGTAAGACAGGCTGAACTGAATACATTAAGTTTTTTGTTATCCAGCATATTCAAAGATCATTGACGTCTACACTACTGCTACTCCTGAGGACTGAAGCGAAGCGAATTTATTTCTGCAAAAAATGCTTCTCATTATTAATTATATATGCAGTGTAATGAACATATGATATTAGATACAATCTTTAATCAAAATATATTTTTCAAATATTGTATAGCAGCATTCATATTATTTTATTTGAAAAGCATTTATCTCTAACTTTATTTCATATAAAATTTGCTTCCATTGTCAGATACACGAAAGCCCGAAAGTGGTGTCTAAAGGTTTGTCCACTTTCGAGACTCGAAAACTTTCGAGTTCGAAAATTGTGTGGTAAGTTTCTTCACTTATCCATAAATATCTTACAAGTTTGCCAACGTAATTAAATACATATTACTTTTAATATAATATACTTTTAATACATATAACATGTTCAATATACGGCGTTCTAAGATAATAAATAATAATAAATATCTTGGGACATGTACGGGCCTCTGATCCTAACGTAAGAATGAAGAGAGCTTGTGTTATGATAATCAGACGTCTGATACACTACATATATATGTACAAATACACACATATTTACATAGATATTTTTTACATCATCACACAAATATTTGTTATGCGTGGGAATCGAACCTACGACCCCCGGCTCAGCAGCTAGGTTCACCAACGCGCCAGTCTCCCTTGTCTCACGTTGAAGCCTCTCTCCTCGCAGAGTGTTAAGACCTCAATTAATTTATTTACAATATTTACTTATCAATGTACCGCATAGGTACTTCGTGATTCAATTTAATATGTATTAAACTTAAAAATCTCAATTCAGTGTTAGTCAAGTCACTACTGACGTTAATTTGACGAGTTGCAATCTATTAGCTAAAACAATTAAGAAGGTTCAACCTCAATCAAAACTTTATTTACTAAGCATTAAATATTCAAATTCTAAGAGGGTAAGTCTATATTTAGATTTGATGAGTGTGGTTTTTGTAAGGATAATGTCATCGATGGAATATATTTTCACCTCTGTGGCTGGTATTGCGCCTTGAGTCGTCAAACTCTACACACGCCATCAAGCTTTAACACTCAAGTAATAATAATAATGGATGATGAAATGATTCTACTTCACTACGACGCTATAAAAATGCTAAAATTATATGTCAAATAAATTTATTTGACATATAATTTTATTCTTTACATACTATGGAAACTTGTTATTAAACACAATTACAAAATAGACAATTTATAACTTTATTGTTAATCGTATTTGTAGAAAATGTTTTTAATAGTATTGCAAGGTAATAGAAGAAAATTGTATTTTTTTAAACTGTGTATTCAAAATTATATTATTAAAAATTAATTAAATTATTAAATTATATTATTGCACACCATTATTATGGTACAATGTAAGTGTTCACTTTATATTGTAACCATGCATGTGTGACTACATTCTGGCAATAAAATAATATGACATATATTATATTATATGATATAAAATAATCCTATCCCAGTAATACTTCTATTAATAAGTAACGAAACAATTTTTGTGTTTTTAATTCTACAAAAATAAAATAAGTTTGAATATTATGATAAATAAATGAAATACATACTTACCGCATAGTGGGAATGCATTTAGGTATTAAATAGACCCCTGTGCCTTTCAGTTTAGAGCCTTGCACTAGAAGAAATAAATAAATTGTTTAATCTTCTGTGTGCAGTAAAATTAAAAACTACACAACTATTCAAAATTGTTAACATGCAACTAATTTGGTTCTTCAACAATTTTACCGTTATCCGTACAAGTAAGCGCAGTAATTTAATTAATAGAACTCGTTAAAATAGTTTTCGAGAGTTTTCACTTCAAATAATATATCACGTAGGTGCATCCTACGTTTGCACAGGCTGGTATCAAAACTTTCGGTATTAAAGTCGGGATGATTAAAAGAGTTCGGCTTAATAGTTTCAAAACTGATTTAGCGTGTGTGTTTCGTAAATCCAGTAGCAGTTACCTCTTTATCTTCTGGTGAGTGAGTTTCCAGTGCTTTTTTATTTCAGTTCGGAAGCTGATCGCTCCGTGGATGTACGTCGCTCTATTCATCTATTTTGCATTATAAAAAGGCTGCAGGCAGAACTTGTGAGCGGAGAGCCGATGCGATGTCGCTGCAATGCTCATCAGGGGAGGCCATGTCCAGCGGTGAACGGAGATGAGCTGATGATAAATTAATGTTAAAACCTGTCTACTGGAATCTGTTGTATAAATTAAAGTAAATGGTTATTAATAGTAGTAGTAATATTAAAAGCAGTGATAATAATAATAATCGTAAATCCAGTATCCACGCTGTACAGCCTGGGTGTAAATTACAAATTACCTACATATTAATTACATATACACCCGTACATGTATTAATTCAAACAAGCATATCACCGTCATTGTGTTCTAAACAGGGTGAAAGTACCTCGAATCAGATGACTGCTGTTGATTTGAGCTAGGTGTAAACACGAGAAAATTTTCAGAAAGTAAATGAGACTCGAGCAAAAGGTGCGGGAGAAAAAAAAGCTTAAGCCACCTGCCACGGCGGAGTGATGAAGGCTTAGTGTGAATGTGACAGTGACAATTTCAACACTTTTTGCGATTGCGGCTCCATTTTGCGAACTTAGTTCGTAAATGTTCCACAGCGCGGGCTATCTCATTTATGTTAATCACCTGATTCTCGTCTGAAAACCGACATACGTCTTTAAAATTGCCATTTTTAAATAGCCATCCACATGCACGGCCATCTGATCAATGCTTCTGTAATGGTAACCGGGCAGCTGATAAAGTACATATAGGTACATGCACATTCTTAAATAGTTATTTTTATCACACCGAGGCGCAGAAACAATATTTGTGCTCATAGCACTAATATTTAACCCGGGCGGGAATCGAACTTACAACCCTCGACTCAACAATTATGTTCACTAATCACTGCGACAATGGGCCAGTGAACTAGTTTATAACATTTATAATGCATGTCAAATCCAAAGCACGGGTATAACCTATGGGTACCTCGTCAATAATCCGTCAACTAGTGTGTCGTTCGGACGGGTTCACTGTGTAAAATGGAATATCTTTTAGTCGAAAGAAAAAGGTTAACTAAGCCAGACAAATTGCAGGCATTGTTTAGTAACAATGTAATTAAGTTTCAAAATTTACATCAAAGCGCTTCCGTTGAGCGCACCTGACAATTAGTTTTTGATGTACAAATTATAGCTCAGAGCTTACGTGATAAAATTACGAGCACGTCGCTTCACAGCTCACATCAGGCTGTTTAAATATTACACGCAGTAAAGGTTTATTTTATATACTCCTTCTAAGACTACTTTAGTTTGAAAGCGCAAAGCTGCGTTTCGATTTGTAGTTTGAGCGCATGCCCATTACATTAACCATTTTGACATCCATATCATGTGAAAGAATGTTTTAAATCGCTGTTATGTACTCTTGCCAGATTCCTTCGAGATAGGCTAAGAGCAAATAGCACTTTACCTGCACACATTTGTGAAATGTTGAGTGACTTTTAAATTAATTGCAGTGGTTTGTTTTGTTTTTCTAAAGATACTGCTTTGGGCTATGAATGTTATCATTACATAACACATGCAAACGATACACATGTGAACGATACACATGTAAACGATACACATGTAAGCGATACACATGTAAGCGATACACATGTAAGCGATACACATATAAGCGATACACATGTAAGCGATACACATGTAAGCGATATACATGTAAGCGATACACATGTAAGCGATACACATGTAAGCGATATACATGTAAGCGATACACATGTAAGCGGACCACATGTGAACAAAGCACACCTGTTGTGTACAAAGTGAGCGTCGATTTAACAGACCTAAGGAACTGTAATTATGCATACTAGATTATACTATAATTTACAAAAAAATATAGTATTGCTACGGTGGATATTGCAGCAGAAAATGCTTAGCAGTTTGACTTGATATATCCGTGCACCTATGTGAATTGCCAAGTGATGATTCCAACAGACGGTTAATGTGAAATCACCCTTATACATGTACGCATTCTACTTTATAACTTGGCAATTTCTGTGGCGAAGTTTCTTCAAGAACGCGAGTTTGACTAGATTGAGAGAACACTGTAATCAACAATTTACTAGTCTTTAATGCGTTCAAATAATAGTAATAGTTGAATTTATATTAGTTAAATGTGTTACGTATATCTGTATAACTTAATAGTCAGTTCCTTAAGTCTAGAATACTTAAAAATAATAGTAGTCGTTAATAGAAATAATCGTGGAATTGAATTCGATAGTCCGTAATTATTAATATGTTATCATATAGACAATAGCACCTAGCAGTTTTCAGACAAAGAATACTCATACTCATCCGGCAACAAATATTTGTATACACAAAAAGCTTTTAAATGTTTATACAAAGGAAATGCTTTTAACTCAATGGCGTTATTAAAGCATCCGTGGCTGCATAATACGCATTAAGCTACTCCGAATTTTAGTAAAACTCCCTATATTTCTAGAACTCCTTTAAAATACATTTCCGACATTATGATAACTGAGATTTTGTGATGTTACGTTATTTTCTAATATTAAATACTGAAGTTAATGAAATCGAGATCTAGTTCTAGAACTTGCACCACTGAGTTCGTTGAGTAAAAAAAGATTAAGGAGATAACTAAACGCCGTTGATTTGACCCTTCAATGTAATTATTGATTGTTCGTCAGCCCTAGGCCTAGAATTTATAAATTATCAGCAAAAAACCACTGAATACTATGTTGTAATAAAAACCTAACATCACATATGTATGTAATCCCCGAAAATGTAGGCAGAGAAGTACACTCCCACGTTTCAGGAATTATATTTACGTCCCATTATGGAATAGATGGTGAGTCTATTGCCATACACCGGGCACATATCTAGACACCGAGCCACTAATAGAAAATATAAGTTACAAAAATCCCAAAAAAATAGAAGTTAATCTAAGTTACAAAAATAAATATCTAAGTTACAAAAATAAATATCTAATAATATCTATCTAATTTATTTTTGTAACTTACAAAAATGTAAGTTACAAAAATAAATAAAAAATAGTATCCGACCCGGAATTAGTACTCAGGATCTTTTTCAATCAGTAATCGCGCCTTGCAGCCACTCGATCAATGAGGCAGTCACTGAACTTGACGACTTCGATAAGTAGTGATTATTCCGCCGCCGAACCTTTTTTTAGAAAGAGAATAGACATGAAAATCCTTTACTATCGATTAGTGTCTCGAATAAGAGATATCTATATTCGTATGAATAAGGCCATATATTCCAATTTGTAGGTAAATTGCAGGGATCAAAATAACTTAATTTGCAGTTTTCTTATAAAAATACGAGTACATTTTCTTTAAAATATTGATAAATATCATTGCCTTGTTGGTCGCGGGGTTGCAACTGCGACTGCTCATCGAGAGGCCCTGAGTTTGATCCCCAGGACGGTTTCACTTATAGATATTCTTAGTGGTGGCTCGGAATCTAGATTTGTGCACGATGTATGGCAGTAGGCTCACCCCCACTCTATGGTGAGACGTATGATATCATAGGTGTATCCTGGGAGTGTAATATATTCCTCTGTCTATGTCATAGAGGAAAAACAAGCGTGATGTTATAATAATAAAAACGTATTAATTAATAATAACGTAGAAAGACATGGTGATATATAACATGATATCTTAGAAAAATCTAAAAAAAATTGTAATAAATAATAATTTTAAATATACCTACACTAGGATGTGTCGTGACATGTCGTAGAACCACGATTCTATACAGTAAAGTTGCACATGTCAGAATATACTGAGTCTGTAAAGTGAACAGTGAATGACTAAACAGTTCTACTGGTTTATTTTTTTTAGGTGGCCCGCGCAACTAAGCAGTCGATTCTTTTTGTTTAAACACAAATTCAGCTATCGCATACCAAATACATACATAGGTACATCTATTATAGTATTCCCATCCGTCATCACAATTTACGTGGCAATTTATAAATAAAGTGACAGCCAACGAGATAAGCTTTAAAATGCACACGTAATGAGCTTACACGGCTCACTAATGCGGGCATAAATTTGAGAGGATTTTTAGCTTACGATTCGCGAGCTTTCGGAAGCGTAAATCTTTGATAGCTACGGTTAGTTAAATGTCAGAATTTTATTAACTTTTCATTAAGAGAATCATCTAATTACTTACATACATCTAATTACATTAAAAAATTAAAGCTGATAGCTACGAAAATTAATCCGATTATTGTATCTTAATTACTTTTTCAATACTAGTTGAATCACTAGGCAGACGAACCATAAGAGTCTAATTTTTATGTAAGCTCTTTTCGTCCAATTCGTCAACAGTCGCAGAAGAACCATAAGTATCTAATTTTTAAGTAAGCAGTTGGGTAAATTCGTCAACAGTCACATTTCAAAGCTTCACGTACTCCTCATTATCGAAATTAATTCCACATCTGCTTGAGTTGCACATCGATCAATAAATCAAAGGTATATTTGGACATGTTAAAATGGCTGTACAGATCATAAAAAACTTACGACTCTACCTCTAACAAATTAAATAAAAGGTAATATCAAAGGTAAATTGTTTCGACGATAAGAATTTGGTACAATAACTTAAGACAACAATAGGAATTTTGATTCCTCGGAACTCTATAATGACTTTATACATTTTGCATAGTCAGCCGTTTATTAGGAAACATCACTATCGTACATGCTCAATTTATAAAACTTATAAACGAAGAGAATTTCAGTATATATTACATGTACTATATTATATGTACATTACAGTATGCAGTATCTACTGCATGTATACTGTATACATTACAATATACAGTATATATTGTATGAATACTGTATACAGTATATATTGTATGTATACTGTATATATTACAGTATACAGTATAAAAACGTCGTAATGCGAAAAGCTTGTTGACTTTTTGCAAATTGGACAGTAGAAAACACCCTTGATAGGAGCGCGGCGATGAAACGTTAACTTATTCAAGTGGGCGCCGGCGGTTTATTTTCACAAATTATTTAGTAACACCGTCGTTTCACTGTGGATTCGCAAATCCTTCTGCCTGGACCAGTAAATCTTCATCCGTCATATTTTGCAGTATGTTGGGATTAAATTTCATTTCGATTATTAACATTTACTTTGAATCCAACAGTTTGGTCGTACAAATTAATGATGAGAGACAATAATGTAAAATACGGGTATTAAATACTCCCATGATGTGATACTAAGATTAAAGCTCTTAGATTACTGAAAATAACTCTATAGCTCTTACATTTTTGAAAATAACTCTATATAATTTTATAGCTTTTGGAAAAAAATACTTGCAGTTTGCAGTGCATGATGAATGTATATTTGTAATAAAAACTTAACAAAAGGGACTTCTTTTATTATTAGTTTTTATTAGTATGTCTATTTCAAAATAAGTGAGGAGACTTCCTGACTTATTCGGAAATAGACACCTACTAATAAAAACGCTTTTCGCTGTCACTCAGTACTCGGTTTCCAAGAATTAATCCCGGTAGTGGAATCAACAATTTCTCTGTAAGACGTTTACAAAGACGACGAAGCGACTCAAAGGACAACCGGGCGGTAAAAGATCACTCTAAAGTACTCTCTGGCCTCTGGTTTACTTTCAAGTTTTCACTTAACTTAATTAATTAATTTTAAAATAAATGTCGACGCACTTGAGTGGAAAAATTAAAAAGTTTTATTGTGAACCTATTAAACTTGTAAAGGTGTATGAAATATATACATGTTATATACCTGAATATGAAATTAGGTAAATTTCATGTAAGATCAAGTCTTATTTTATATGCTATACAGTAAATCACTTTTTGAAATGAATATTCGATATTAACATGTGAAGCAAAATCTTTGTACCCCTCTTTAAGATTGGTTTCCGTACGGAGGAGTGTGAGAATGGACATTGTACAGTTTTATATACAAGTAGAGAAGAAGCGCACATAGACTAAATGTATATATACTCGTAAATACATCACAAATGCAAATAACTAAATTAAATAAACCATTCTTTCCTTAGGTTCACTTTGTGGTCAAACAGCAACACGTAAAATTTTTGTAGAGGTATACCTACTCTTTGACATAAGAACCTCAATAACATTTACAATTGAAAATTTAACGATATTAAGTCGAATTTTGATCAT